>JAHHFK020001225.1:0-73698 GCA_024533555.2 Aedes koreicus | reverse complement strand
GACAGCCCTATGGGGTTGTACGCAAAGTTGACGTAGGACTACGTAGCAATGTGCCTTGAATGTTATTAGTATTATTTTTAATTGCCTGTATACGAATAAATGCTTCATTGGTCGATTGGATCAAGAAGCCTTGCCGAAAATCAGTGTATAGCACACGACCGGTTAATGTAGACAAAGTTAACCCGTTTGATACATTGTCTAGTTCAACGTGGTAAATAAGTTTCGTTCGTTTCGTAGAGCTGAAACGTACATTGAAACGTAGGTTCTGTTCTCATGGGACGATGGATTGGCATAGATAAGTAAGTATGTTAGAAAATTCTATGATTTGCTCTTTACAAATCTTTTGGAGGTGCTAGGTTGCATTTAAATGTTGGTATGACGAAAGGGCACCGGCTGTGCCTAACGGTGGTAGTGGTGATTGTGTTGATATGATCGACTAGCTGAAGACCATTATCCTTATCGCGTTATAGATTGTTAAAAGTCTGTTTGGGAATTCAAAGTCAATTATAAATGATATTTTTAAACATTGACTTGACAGTTCCAACGGATTGAAGCGTTATCATTGAAGAAATGATAAAGTTATTAGCGTTCAAATTGCTTCAAATATTCGTGATGGTCGCTATTTTTCAAATTTTCATTTGACCTTTACCCTTTCCGATGGACGTAGTCTAGGTCAAAATAGCGTGGGTGTTCGTAGACCAGCATTAGAAAGTAAGTATGTGAGAGAATTCTTTTGTACACTCTTTAGAAAGCATTTGGTGGCTCTGAAAAGGGCCGTGTGGTTTGAATGGTGATAAGGATATGGTCGTATTTGCTACGATGGTTGAGAGAGTCCTGATCTTTACACTGAAAAAATATTTCACTAAGCTACTACTGGAAAAACAAGTAGATATTTTTCAATACTAAAATAAGTTACTTTTGTATGAATATCATATAGAAAAAGAAATGACTTATCTTTTACATTTCACTGGACACATAAGATTCACTTGATTTTGCAGCGCATTATCCACTTCCTGAATCACATGAAAGTTAAGTGAATTTCTAGTGGATATTTTCCACTGATTATGTGAATTTTTTTTTGGGTGTATGGCATGAAAAATAGTTGAGGACCTGTTCGAAATATGAATGTTATATACAAGTACATACAAGGTTTCTTTAAAGAATATGTAAGTGTAAAAAAATCCTTATGTTGATTGATCATCAATTTAAACGATAATTTTTTTTTGCAGGAATTCAATAAACTCTTAATAACTCCTCCAAATATTTGAAAGTTTTAAACTCATGCTATTATTTAAAATAGCTTAAAGATTTATTCGCTCCAATTGCTGCTCTGACCCTTTGCAGCCATATTCTGTGACATTTCACTTTCTCTTTCACACACTTTCTCAAAAATATTTGATTCCTATTGCAAGGTATCCAACGCACTAAAACGAAAGGAAACACTTTCAAGCATTGATTGGATTTTGAAGAGAACATTACCAACATTGAACAACTTGTTATAATAAAATAATGTCTGTAATAGGGAAATCGTAAAGTTCCAGCAACCAGCAGGCTGCGATTGCAAAAGGCAAATAAACTTTAAACGACGGTGTTATTTTCTATACCGAAACATGATTTATAAGAAATATTTTGTATTTATCGAACAGAACGAATTAACGAATTAGGTAGGTGTCATGTGGATACAATGAGCTATCTCTTATAATAATTCAGTATAACACTCTTTCAAAATCAGAATAGTAGCCCTGAAGAGATCTTTTTGTGTGAAATACATCATATAATAGTTATTGACATTCTGTCGAAATTTAGAAACCAGGGCGCAAAACACAAAAATGCCGTTCTGCCTGTATAGACATAGTGATTGCGGATTTTTAACACTCAACGTTGCGTCTTATCTAAATCATCTTCATATATATCGATACCATCTTCAAACATATCAATATCATCATCAAATACATTTATATCATCTACGTATATATCGATATAATAGTCAAATATATCAATATCGTGACCATATACATCAATATATTTATCTTTATCATCTACATATATCTCGAAATCATCTACATATATATATCTATACATATATATGTACATCATATCGTGACATTACTTCCAACTGGATCATACATGTTTCCCTCCAAATTTGATAAATTTGCCACGAGCTTGGCAAAGCACACGACTGCATTAAAAATGACTGTCCAGCCAGCCACTCGCTAGCGACAGCCGCTGAGCCATCATTCTGGCTGGTTGCTCGCCCGCGTACCCTCCTGCAGGGTACTTGCAACCGCCAGCTGCCAGAGCAGTACTGGCTCATTGCCGCGAATGAGGAAAGTTTGAAGGTGTCCCTACTTTACATCGTGCACTGCTGCATGTGAGACGTTCCTTACTTAAATTTGAAGTCTGTGATAGAAAAGTACTGTGCATTTAGTAAATTTACTCTGAAAAATCGGCATTATAAGACATCACCTTATATTTGCGTTAATTTCAAAATGTTAAAAAAAAAAAAATATAAATATATAAAAAAAAAACAAAAAAAAAAAAAAAGACCGATTGGACAAAACATATAAAAAAAAAAAGGAGGAAAGAATTAATTATTATTCTCCAAAACCAACATATTTTTTGCGCCCCCCCACATTTTGGCAAAAAAAAAGCGTACCCCAGTATAGAAAACACAGACGTAGTCCTACGTCAAAAAGAAAAAAAACCATGCAATTTCGTAGTTGCTACTCCGTTACTGAACAGAACCAGTGTAATTGCACAGAGAACCACATATATGTAGCTTGGGAGTAAGCTTTACATCTTCAATGTACAAGTTCACTAATTCTATTTATAGATCAGTACCGGCCCCGGTCACGTCCTCACGGTCTTTTGGGAAGGGGGAAAGGATGATTAGTTTGACAATCGTTGTTATTAGAGACCGTGAACACCACTGCATCTCTACAATTGCCAAGGGAAGGAAAGTTGTGTTAGTGAGGTAGGTTATTTTTAGATCATGGATGCACTGTGGTAAGTGATGCGATCAATGAAAGAAAGCGCAGTAGACTGCATTTTATTTTAAATCTAGTGGTGATAGAAAGAGGCAAGTGAAAAATGGCAAGGAAAGGAACGGGCCTGGGATTGAACTCCCGACCATCTGCTCCAGTAAGCAGAACGAGTTACCACTGAGCTACCCAGCCGCGTCCAAAGAATATAGTTGTTTTAAGAAAAACTTATTTTGGAAATAATTCGAAGTCTATGCCTGACGTCTGTTTACGATGTGGTATAGAACAGTGAAAAAAAGCAAATTAATCGTGATGTAGAAGGAGATGTTTCGCTCATCACCATGAGGTACCAAGAGTGGACAGTAATGTTTGCTAGAATAAAAGATATGAAGAGAAAGTGTTGAAAGTTCCGTCAGTGTACGGTAGGTTGGAAATAGAATAGAAGTATTGAAAATTGAGCGAAAGGGCATGGGTAAAGTAGTACTCGAACCAAGGACGTTATGATTGCCTAACATCTCACTGCGGGGTAGATCAAGGCACGGACGAATCCGCCACCTCAGCCAACAGGCAAAAGTAACGTGTTGGATCTCGCTCATGTACCACTGATAGCTTGTGATAGTTTTTAGCGGTAGTTTGTACACACTCCAGTGAGCCCCTCTTGACAGGCAAAAGTTTACCTAATCGATCATGCTCATATATCGCCAAATGGCACGGATTAGTTCTAGCGATGTGAAAGCGATGTGGGCTCCCTTCCCTCTTGCCTACCATGCATACTACTTCTATTCAATTTCACAACCTGCCGTGCTCTTACGGAGCTATCATTGCTTTCTCTTCACATCTTTGGTTCTAGCAGAAAATTGCTGGCCACTCCTAGAGGTGCATATTGATAAGAATGATATTTCCTATTTTCAAAGACTGATAATCTACTCAATTTTTTTTTTCACTCTGTCCACTCTTTGTGCCTCATGGTGATGAGCGAAACATCTCCTTCTACATCATAATTGTTACTCCACGCACGGAGAATACAAACATAACAATTCGAAATTAATCGTGTTGAAAATTGAAAATACAGTGCAAATTCTTATCGCCGTGACTTTACGGGGGATTTGCGCATGGAAAAAGTGAGCTGATATTCTTATATTATTCAGAGTCATTGAAAGAAGCTGAGACGAAATCTTCAATTAAATTTTGAATAGATTCTAAGCATTCCTTTTTAAATTTCAAACCCCTATGATTGGTTATCTTCAACCCTATTTCCATATTTACTATTTAACATGTCCTATGCAGGCATTCCGTGAACATAAGAAGCGGAAACCCACATGTCCGAAAATGTTTCATGAAGCCGTCGAGGAGAAAACTGCAGTAACACAACATTCCCAAATTTGAACCAAAAATGTAACCATGTAATTAAACAAAAATATGTATTTTTGCTTTTGAAAGTATTATACATTGAAATCTATCAGAATTATGTCCAAAGCTTACATACAATATGTTCAAAATAAACATATTTATATAATACAAACATATTTAGTTTTGTATCTAGTACTGTCAAACTTAGAGAAACACGACGACGAGCAGGACGACGACCTATGTCATATAGCAAAGGTATGGCAGTGTGAAACAGTGAGTTTAACGCCACACTCTCTGCTGCATAAGCGCAGTGGGAAAATGAAAGAGACGACAAATTCACATTGCCAAACCTGTGAAACTGTGGAAGTGCATTTAGAACACTACCCAAGTAACCACAAGCATTATATTATTGCACTTATTCAACCCAAAATCAACATCGGTAATGCGGGATAGCATCAATTTAACAGTTGTCAAGTAATGAAGCGTTAGATTTGCTTAAGAATGTAGTGATGCATTACCAATGCAATAATGCTACTTTAGCAATGTCTTATGGCATTACAAAAGATATAGCATTAGTTCGATCTTAGTGGGGCCCTTTTCAGCTTTAATCCAACTTCAATGATGCACTAGACGTAATACATATGCCCTATATATGCAGGCTGTTACAGCCTCGTGGTTACTTGGGTAAGTTGAGAGCAAGCAATAAGCTAATTGTGAAAGCAATAAGCTTGAAATGCTGAAGAAGAAGAAGCAGTTATCATTCGTTATTGGATAGTCAACACGTTCGGACGTGTTTATCCCGCTCTCGTGATAAATAAGGCACTTCTCCGAGTTTTTCGCCCTGCTGCTTACTCCACGAGGATGGAGATCGAGGAGACGCCGCAGGATGTGGCTGGCACGTCCGCTAGACGAGGCAAGCGGAAGAAGCGCGACGTCGACGTAGACGTAAATCATCCCTCCGTAAACAACTAAAATCCGTCCTTTTCAGGATGACCAAATCAGTATGCCAACTAAAGAAAAGTATGTTTGATTGAAATTTCTCTTGAGCTGTTCGAAATTTTCATTCCCACGCACTGGCTCAACATGGCATTGCTAGAAAAGCCACGTCCTGGAGAAAATGGCCAAATCAATCGCCCACGTCTTCTTCGTAGTCAAATGGTTAGCAGCGTCACCCGTCGTTCAAGCGATTGCCATGAAGTGAGGATTCGATTCCCGCTCCAGCCAGTGAAACTTTTCGCAAAACGAAAATGTCCATACTGGTCCACTGGGTGTTAGGTTAAGTTGTTCGTTGTAATTCGCTCTATGTGCAATGTTCAGTCTGTACAACCTCGAGTTGAAGACGGTGTAAATGTCTATTTTAACGTAGGACTACGTTTTTTTTTTTTTTCCCGGGGGTGTTTAAAATTATCTCCCCCGCCCCCTCCAAAACACAAAAGCCCCAAAATTATCAATTATTTTTACCCCCCACCCCCGCGGGGAAAAACAATAACGCGGGGCGCCCCCGCCCCAACCTTCCGGCCCCCCGCGCAAACGATTTTGTAACAACTAGATTAATAGAATCATCCCAACTATCTTGCCGTCGGCCATTCACAGCGACGAGGAGTTTAATAATCTACTATCCGGATTGAATACAGCACATTATGGTGTCATGCTGGCCAAATAAACCGAAAATAGAAATTAATTTCTTAGGCGTATCAAAACCATTGTCCTTTTCAGGACGACCAATTTAATTTTGCAATAAAAGAGTGAGTGTTTAAGTGAAATGTTCGTGATTTATCCTGAACAACCAGTGCATAATATCAAAACTAGTACATTTTGGATTGTTTGGGGCATTCAGTCGAGAGTGATGAATTCGGCAGAGATTTTTCATCAAACCCGAACTGATTTTTTTTATTTCATTAAACTGAATCGAACCTCATAAGAAGGGACGGGTCAAGCAAAATAATAAAAACATCTTAATATTAACCAACTAAATGTTTTATGATGTGTATAAATAAGATGATACCATTATTACTATGCACCAACGCGGTCCTACGTGGTACTCGTGGTTATATCCCTGATATAACCCACCTCTAATTTTTTATCGTAGTATTACGTGCTGCCAAACACCCAGGCTGTCCTGCAGCCCAAGAAGACTGAGAAGAAAATTTCAATCGCGAACCACGTTCCCTTCGTAAACACAGGATCCATTTAACACTTACAAGCCCGTTGGACATATAACAAACAAAATATTATTAACAGTTAATTCGAGCCGAGCTGCAGTTTCTATAGTTTCTGTATTTTCGTGGAAAACCAATAGTATAGCCTCATACACTAATAGCATAGGGTTTCATGGTTCTTTAGACTGAATAACATTTATTAATTTGATGGCATCAATTTCTTTTCATCAACAAGAAGTCCTACGTCAACTTTGCAGTTATGTCACTGACATAACTCACCCTTTCGTTTTTTTCTTTTCTCCAAACTCAAAATGCCACTTCGGGGCAAGAGGTTCGGGTCCATTGAGGCTACAAAAGCGAATGCGACGATGGAGCTGAAGGTCATCTTCCTGGTAGCTTCTGTGCGTTGCTTATAACATAAATATGCAAGAAAATTGTTTTTTTTTTGTCAAATTTTCGGTACTTTTTGACCATTGTGCAAATAAACATTAACGAAAAGATTAAGTAGATTGACAGAGACATAATTGTCTCCTTGTTTGAAGAATAGGAAACATTGAAAGCTGATCTTGAGAGATTAAACCATGAAGTAACATTAAAAACAGTGTTGAAGATATCCATATTTAGTTTAAGAAACCTGAATTAGTCTAAAGTTAACAGTTCGACATGACACGAATTGTCTTGTAGAGTAGAGAGCGAGAGAGAATTTCATCCCGATTACGATGGTAGCCGATGGTTGCTCTAGAAAAGGCAGAACGAACAGTTCAAAATTTTGTAAATAGTCAGTATCGAAATACACATCGAATTAACAAGCCGCATAACGAAAAACAATTTGTTATATAGTCAAAATTATATTTCGAATGTAAGATATATTATCACATTTTATGTTATTGTTATTAAATAGTTTAATCTCGTTTTCACCATACAAACTCTACATTAACACATATTGTTAATGTATGCCATATTGTCATTGAAAGGTATTTTATTGTCTGCACTCGGTCTGGATTATATCCAACTTTTTGGTATTGAGTACAGCAAAAAATTTGTTCGTGAAAATAGCCATTATTTTATGGTAACCTAACTTAATCGCCTATTCAGCATATTGTTATTTGGGCTTTTACCATCCGATATATTGTTAAAACTATATAGGAGATTGTTAGTTTATAGTTGTCAGCTATCAGGGTAAGTGTCGTAACAATAACGGAAACGGTCATCAACAATAAGGGAAATGGTCCAGGAATGGTTTGTAATTATGCGGGAACACACTCCGTTTTATAGTTTTCTTGTGGTCATTTGATGACAGGTGTAATTTACGTTGGCATTCCCTGACTTGTGCGCGTGTGATCTCGATCGGGAAATCGGCAAAGTCCTCCCGTAAAAAGGGACTTTGACCATTTTTGTGGGTCGTTGGGATATTTTCCGTGAGTGACACCTTTTCGGGGCTAGTTGAAACTAGCGAAGAAAGACCTTCGAACACGGCAAGGCGAGTATCGCCATCAAACAGTGATCAGTGTTTCCCCGTTTTACGGTACTCCCCTTTTTGCAATTTTGTGTCGTTATCGACTCATCGTTGAGTTAATCTGAGCAACCGTGATCGTTTTGAAAAGGGCTTCACAAACGCCGAAATGCACACTACCCGTTACGCACTTTAAAAGCTTCTAATTAAAATTCACTCCATTCGATCAACTTGTAAGGCTGAAAGATAATCAACCCCGTTCGTAGTTTCTCATTATATTCAATCTTGTTACTCTGCTGTAGGTAGGTAGTAGGTAGCAGAGAGAATATGTTTTCCGCTAGTTCTGTGTTATGACGTGTTATGTTTGAATGCAGTTCCGTGAAGACTCAGATAGGCTTTGAGTGGTAGTCAGTTGTGATCGGAGATTGTTGAAATACATGGAAGTACGACTTTATGGATCCGATTTTCAAATGCTTTAATCGAAACCGGTACCTTACCTTACCAATCAGACCAAAGCCGGTGTGGCCTCTGCTGTACACAAAAGTTGTCTCCATTGTAAACGGTCCATGGCTGTATTTCCCAGCCTTGCTGTCTGCGAAGGGTCGGAACCGATGGGGTTCCATTTTCTTCCGAACGTTCTGAAAGCTTTCACTTACACATTTTAAATTCATAGTTCAAGTCTTTCCACGTGGTGAAATGGTGGTCGTGAAAATTCCTGAAATGACCAATGAACAGTCGTGTCGGATGAACAACTTGGCGGCAAGATTATTTAATATACATGCATGTACCTAGTAAAGTGGATACAGAATTGTTTAATAATTTTAATATAAATCAGATAATGTATATAAATAATATAAACAAACTAGTATTTATAAATATTCCGATATACTTAAAAATATTCATGAAGAAAACCAAATTCAATAACATACTAAAATGTTGCAGAAATACAAAAATGGCCTAATGTGCCTCGAAAAATTCGAAGTGACGTTGTTAATCAGCCATGCTAGTGGCCATTTCTGTATTCCAGCTACCTACATCTTAAGAATCAACAATTTTCAAAGTGATCTCAGAAAGAAATTTTATTACAATGGTACAATATTAATTTCAATTTCCTTTCCGAAGATCACAAACATTTTTCGCTCCTATGTACAACAAACAATCCTGCACAGCTAACTTAATCTACAAGCTAATGTTCTCCGGGCTGCTCGAAATGCTCCGATAACCGCCGAATCGCGACTCCTTCAGCTGCCGTTTGTGTTGGAAGATTCGATAGAGATGGGTCGTCAGGCCAAACATACAGGTGAATATCACTGCAAAATATGTAAACATCAGCTTGTGAGTGCGCTTTGCTGATAAAAACGGCAATGCAAACGAACCAATCTCCATCAGGTTTTGCTTCCATCGCTCCTTCCCAATTGCGCCGTCGTCTTTCGCCCTAAGCCGCGCCATCGCCTCAGACACAATGTAGCCCAAAAAGTCCAGCACGAGTAGCACTATGAACGGCGTCAAACAGTGCTCGTTGGCCTGCGGGGAATTGAGTTAAGTTTTCAAATTCATTTTTCAACTTTAAAAGACGACGTACTTTGAATATGCCAAATAAATACAGCCCCACAATGGCCACGCCAATCAGAATCAATATCGTATCCAGCATGGCGTACCGGTAGTAGGGTTTCACTAAAATAGCGATGCGTTCGTTAGAGATTTACTGCCTAGCACTGGCAGCGATTCCGTGGAGTGATTCGAAGATTTTTGATCCAGCACTCCACTGGAATCGCAGGTTCACTCGATTCATATACTCACAGCTGTCCGGAACGTTCTTGATATCGTCGTATTTCAGCATAAGATAGACGGAGGCGGAGAGCGAAGCGAGCATGGCCCACAGACTCAGTAGGCCAACGATCACACCGTACAGTCGGGGGCTCAGGAGGCACCCCAGCAGGGAACATTCACGTTTGGGAGTTGTCATCTTTCATAAATATTACACCGACCCGGTTGCGACACGACTGAGCTACTGGCGGAGAATGAGGCAGATTATTCGTTGCTTTTTTTTTCGAGGCGGTCCGTAATCACCCGTGAGAGTTTTTTTTTCAGTCGGTATGAGATAAAGAAAAAGGAAGATGATTTTTTTTAGAGCATTCCATCTGGCCCAGCCACCGGCTATCAGTTACAATGATTTTTTTTTTTGCGGTTAGTTGAAAGACTAGTCAAGATTTGTAGTAGAGAATTACAGGAAAAGGATTGACTAGATTCGCATTCTGGTTGTTGGAAGCCAGGGGATTTTTTTCTCGACCATCAATTCAGGCGGCAAACCGCTTTGATGAAAAGGTGTGAGTTGTTTGTCGAAAGCACGTTCGTAAGTTAATGAGTTACTAGTTGAGGTAGATTGAGAGCATTATTTTGATATATTTAAAAGCCAAAGGTCGACCTGGCAAAGGAGGGAAATAGCTTGTTTCTTGTGTTTTTAGTTGCAAAGTAATTCTAAGTCAGTCCTTTCTCCACAATTAGATACTAAAGAGTCTATAGAAACTACCAATCAAAGCAGCTCATGACATCACTCGACTTGTCATCGGTGGAAAATTACAACAACACGAAACAAAATAATAAGCTCTAAAAGGAGAGCAACATTCCTCGGCGATTTTATTGTTCATCGCAATTCTTGTCAAGCCATTAAAACACATAATGTACACATATTTACATCGTAAATGACGCCGCCAATCCAAACCCAGTGCCTATCACACAATGGCATCATCTTTGACGCCAGCCTCAAACTTGACGAACTGCCTCTCGCTCTTGGGTGGGTCGATTTTCATCCCGAACAGCACGAACAGTCCGAGCAGGGCGACGAAGATGTAGATGAAAAATGCTGCCGAAAAAGTAAAAGAGGCAAGTTTTAAAACGATTACGACTTTCAGTGTGATTAATAATGAATAAGAACAGAGTAATTTTTTTTGTGTGATAAGAATTGGTTTCGTTACCTGAAGTCAGAAGCCACACGTGACCGGGCAGGGATCGTTCAAGGCTGTGTATGAAGTACGATATCCAATCGAAGGTGATGACGAAAATGAATGGGATGAGGCAGTAGCGATTTTCCTAGGAATAAATTGCAAACAATCAATATTTTATTACTTCTTCGGAACTTCATAATGAATTATCTGATGGCAGTCGATCAGGACGGTCGTCACAAGTAGGAAGCGACCGACACTGAAATGCATGCGCTTTTTAGTATTCAATCTGGAACGGTATGGTTTGATTGAAAGGTAACGATTGTTCAAAATCAAACCATTTTAAGAAAAATATCTGAACTGTCAAAACCGGGTAATTTTGATGGGCGGCTCAAAACAGCGTCTATTCTCCATATTAGGGGCGGCTAATCATTGTCATCGTGCCAGCGTGAGACTCTAAACAGTGCTGTGTACGATAGTCCCCCGATGAGACATGATCCATCGTTCTCTTTGCTCAACACCTGGCCACACGGCCCGCCATTTCAACTCAGTTTTGAGTCGTTTTTGACTCCCTTTCGTAAAAAGTGGAGTCACCAAAATTTGAGTAAATGTAACTGGGATTGAGAAGTCGGCAAATCGAAAACATCGACTCAAATCAGATGGATGTTTTTGATTTATCGACTTGTCAATCCCAGTTACACTTACTCAAATTTCAGTGACTCCACTTTTGACGAAAGTGAGTCAAAAACGACTCACAGGGCTGGTAGCAGGTCACTTTTTAGTGACCTACAGGGCTGGTAGCAGGTCACTTTTGGTCACTATTTTGAGTCTAGTCACTAAAAAGTCACTATTTGCATCCAAAAGTCACTAAAGTCACTATTTTTCGGAAAATGGTCACTAAAGTCACTATTTTCGCACCGCCGATGGTAAAAAGTTTAAAAAAAAAATCCCTTGCACCTATGGTACAATATATCTGACAACGCATATAAAAGTCGAGGAATATACACCAAAAAAAGTGTATTTATCATCTCACGTGTAAATATGATTGAAAGCAGAATAAAGTGAAAAATATTATCTTGAAATCAGTTCTGCATTAATATTTTTCTTCCGCAAACATAGGTTTGGTACAATTTTCTTGAAGTCGTTTACCATGATGCGGTCACAAGTCTGACTAAAGGCTGTCGCACACTAGCGCGTCCCACGTCGCGTCGCGTCAGTTGGCAACGCCAGCGTTCGGTACTAAAACGCCTTCATGATGCTTATGTCGCGTTGACCGCACAATATAGCGTCAATGATGCGTCGGCGTCAGTCACTCGTTTTCGCGCGATACGAGTCAGGTTTGATTAAAAAAAAAAAAACAAACAAAACTCGACGGGAGAACGCGTGGGCTTTAGAAATGGCCGTCTCGGTTGAGTTCGGTTTCTGGTAGGGTGCAAGCGATTGACGTTTGGCGTAGGCCGTTTGACAGATATTCGATCAAACCTTATCGATTAAAGGCGGACTAAAGTAAATTGGTGCGCCCCTCGTGCGCCTCTAGCACGCCTCTAGTGTTGGGAATCGAAATTTTTTGAAAGTGGTTTGTTTACAATGACGTTTATATAAGGTCCGGCCCAACAGGCAGCTTGCTTGTATTAGAAGAAAAAACATTGCTGAGCAAGCGAGTGGTGACGTCACACTACTATAACATATCTAGAACGTGTATGGAATTAATGGAAGTGATTAATTTAAAACGTTTGTTGGGTTTATCGTTGAATTGAACTGGCTTGTCATAGCTTAACCTTTTTGTCCCCAGAAAGATTCTCGATGTTTTGAAATGAAAAAAATACGTTCTCTTTATGTAGAACAAAAGTAATTCCATACCCTGCTCCACCCTGTTCTATGTAGTACTTACAATTGTAAGAATGAATAAATACAAGGCCATGCTGATGTTGACCTTGTTGCTACGTAGTTCTGAAATGAATAGTGTTTGGATTTTTTCGGGTATTAAAATCGACCTTTGTTGCACCGGCTCAAAACTTGCCAATCTTTGCCCAGTCCGTGCCTTTCTAAGAGCTGTGCAATAATTTAAGACTGTTTTAAGTTTTCAGTTTTAAGCAAGTTTTAAGACTGTGCAACAATGTGGACAATTTACCTAGGTAATGCAAAAATCGTACAGGCTTAGAAATTTCTGGTTGAACATAAAGTTACGGGCTGGCGTAAAATCACAGGAAGACGTTATAAAGCCAGCCTTCTTTTCGGACTGTTCCAACTTTTGATTTACCAGCTCTGAGCGAGACTTTTTCTCCATACACTTGGCACGTTCCGATGAATTTGCTGGATCGGGAGCTGGATTTCGTTTTGATGGAAGAGCTACAAATGTACAAAGCATACTTACTGTTTTGTTTTTCATGCAAACAAGAAGAATTAACTTACTTTCTCGTTTTGGTTGCGTTGTTTTATGCCTGGATCATGCGTGTTATTAAAATTGCCTTTTTCAAAATGATTGAATGAATAGTGATTTATTGCTCTTCTGATTGTTCAAACCACAAAACAACAACCATTTTCTTCAGAGAACGCCATCCTCTGGAATTGCGTTCAATTTGACGGAAAGTTTTATTTTTGTTTTTTTCACTGTATATCGAACCATTACTCTACAAACTCAAGCGAAAAAAAGAACAAATTATTGAGAAAGTACCAAACGTTGGTCACTTTCTTTAGGGAAACAAAATATAAGCAAGGAGATTGACGTCACCACTTCGATGACCTTCGATGATTTTCTATGCGATTCATAAACATTACCATGCGACACTAATATCACTTCCTGTTTCGCCATTCCACTAATACATGTAAGCTCCTTGGGCCGGACCTTGTATAAACGTCATTGGTTTGTTAACACTTATATAGAGAACAACTGGTGCAAATTTGATCAAAGTAGTCGATCGCGTTCAGTTATTTCTTCAGTATTCAAATGAAACTCGTAAGAAGAAAAAATATTGTGCACAAACACCTGGAAAATCCGGAGTGGTCCGGTTCCAAGCTAGCTAAAGTGCTGAAGATGCCGAAAACTACAGTTTGTCGAGTTCGTCACATCCTCGACGATGACATCCCAAGTTTACAGCGAAGAATGCCTAAAAAAGCGTGTATTGCCGATAATCCGCAAGCATAGGGGCAAAGTCAGCTGCATCCAGGAAAATTCTGAGACAAATTTCTTAGTATACAGTATTCTCATGCAGTAGATTTTAAAAATTCATAATTCATCAATTATTTAAGTTTTTTTTTACTTTGCTTACTGCTTTTAAACCGAACATGTTTTTGGCAAAGTTGCAAAACTTGTTAAGTAGAATTTGATCTAAAAAACTTAGTTAAGGTATAAGAGCTGTTTATAAGCATACTGATACTATTTCAATGCTATTTTCTAAGGTTTCTTCCAGAGGGAAGAACCACTCATACATCTAATATACACTGATCTGGAATGGTTGCTGCGAACCATCGTCTGTCGAGTTTCTATGCTCAATGTGTAGCCCGGGAATACTTTACTTCCAGAGGACATTTTGGACAATATTGAAATCTTGTTACCGGTGGAAAAGTTGTTGTTTTTGATTTGCAGAACTCGTTTGTAAAATATTGCCAATGCCTCAACCCACCAGCCATTGCATCCAGTGACAGCTCCAAGTATATTGTGAAAATCGCCAAGTTACTTCCGATTCAGGTCAACTATGATCTTCTTCTTCTTGGAACTTGTTCAAATGCAAAGGGCAGACCTCGAGTACAGAGTACAGAATTGAGGAGTATTGAAATCAGTTTTTTTTTACTAAGAAAACGGCTGTAGGAGAGCATAAATACCCTCAGGTAACTAAGGCAGTGAAAACAGCTATAGCTGCATCAAATGGCAACGGCTCAAAAAAGGAATTGAGAAGCAAGATATGTGAGAAGTAATTCTAGCACCATCCATCCAAAAAGGCTTTCCAATCGTGCCTAAAGAACAGGCTTCGCAAAAACGAGCTGCGGACCAAGTGTAGAAGGTCGTGGAGAAAAAAAGTCGCTTGATTACAGGCTTCTGTACAAAAAAAAATCCAAAAAGTGACACTGCGACGCAGTATTACTCATTTCTGCAAACACACCCGTCAATTATTTCACTTTTACTGTACTTTTACAACAAATGTATAGAATGTAAAATAAATACTAAAATTTGGAAATTTCTTTTAAGTCACTTTTGGTCACTATTTGGTCACTTTTTCAATTATTTTAGTCACTAAAGTCACTATTATTTATCCATAAATCCGCTACCAGCCCTGCCACAAAAAAAAAAAAACGGCCCGCGCGGGCTGTTGTTGTCTTCCCGGGGGAGGGGGGGGAGTGGAGAAGAGAATTTCACAAAAAAAAAAAATACTCCCCACACACACCAACCCCCCCCCCACTGCGCGGGGAGCGCCCCCCCGCCCAAAAAGCAAAATGATATTTTTTTTGATATGACAAAGTTTTAAGATAAATGAGCCGTTGGGATTATCATTGTGGGAGTTTCGCAAGGTTCCATCCTTGGCCCAACACTTTGGAACGAGATGTACAACGGAGTGCTAAATCTGACATATCATTTGATAAAACTATCAATTGGAGAAGCTCAACAACTCTTATCTGGAATGTATACGTTCATTACTTCATTTGCAAAAATATCATTGTCTATTGCACATTATTGAATATTCATTGCTCATTTTACCTCTTCCATATGAAAATTTATAATTTGTCCTAAAATACATCACAACTTTTTATGGCTCATTCCCAAATTTTTTCATGCATTTATTTTCTGCTCTCTGGAACCCATTCAGTTTTCAAATGGTGTTTTTGATTATTTCATGGGAAAGTTTTCACGATATCAAATAATTTTTGAATTTGAAGATGGGTTACTTTAACTACTACCTAGGACATTTGAGTTTTATTTATTGTGGTTATTCAGTTATGTATTGCTCATTTTACTATTTTTATGGGAAAATCAAATAAAAATCCAAGACAAGTGCGAGTAGTTTAATGCTCAAATTACACCATTTGGTGGAAATCATTTTCATTTTCATTTTGCAGCGTTTGGTGGGGCAATGAGAGCGCAAGTCAATCCAAAGCCGAGGGTTAGGTAGGGGTAATGGCGAACTGGTCTATGCGGACTACTTGAACGCCATGGGAGGTGATAAGGATTGGGTTGGGGTAAGGGGTTTGCATTGTTTTTTGGATTGAGATGGCCGCGTTGCTACAAAATGATCTGAAATGTTTAATTTGTTTGTGATTTGAAACTAGTAGTGACTGTAATATAACTTTTTCATCTTAAGTAAGATGAATGTTTTTGATAGTTTGACAGTTTTGATTTCGCATATACTTAACTTTGTGTGCTGTCTTTTATTTTTTCGAGGATGCTTCACATGTACTTTTTCTTGAAATAGATACGATCACTTCCTTGTCAAAACCGCATGTAGCCTAGGGCTGAGCAGGTCCTTCGCACTTCAATCGATCCATTTCACAGCCGTTCTCGATCATGAAATCAATAAGAAAATAAGAGCGAAGAGGGTGTTAGTGTTTCATAGTATGCAGGGCGTAGGTGAGAGATTATTGGTGATATTTTCACGACGATATTTTCGTTTCTCTGACTAAGAATTCCGAATTCCTAACCTAACAAAACTTGAACAGCATGAACCAGAAGTAATGATGTTTGAATCAAAAAGGATTTAAAAAAAAAAATACTGGATTAAATTTAGACAACAACATTTTAAATTCTAGCCTAGCTCTAGTCTAGATCTAGTAACCATCCCCATCCCAAACTTAACAATATTTCAAATCACTGACTAACTAATCTGACACTTGGAAAAGAACAGTTCTATTTCCTATCTAGTTTCTTTTTTTCTATTTATTTATTATCTGGTATGGAGGACACATGCTATAAACTGCATGGAAAGGTAACGATAAAATAAGAAGAAAGACTAGCAACCCCCATCCAACCCCAACCACCTCCATCGCCGTCCCGACAAACACGCGCATCCCGTCCACAATGCGCAGACCCCCCCAGTGCCATGCACTTATACTCGAGAGTCGATATTAGTACACGAGACTGAAGAAGTCCGCACACCGTAGACGAAACACGCGTATCCGTCAAGACAAGCAACAAATGTAGCTGAGATCAAACGGAAACTACCAATTCCTCCTCTAATTTTCCAGTTACAGGTATTCCACTAAAAAGCTCACACTTTCCAGGATTCATACATGGAAAGGTGCATTCTATTGTTTCCAATGGTGTTCCCTAAGCGGGCCCTCCGCGACCTATCTCTAATATGCATGCTTGTCGTCGTCAGTCTCAAGTAACACTTTTCTATGACTATGTGCTTCATTTCGAACAGTCAGATAATTACCCTGATCAAAACATTCACCCCTTTCGAAAATGTTGCAATTACATTTAGTTATTATACCATGAGCAAACAGGTATTTCGGTTATTCATTCCATAAAAAAAATGGATGAGTAACAACATAAGTTGTCAATAAAATGAAAAGTGTACTTTTAGTCGTTTCCCTTAGATTGAAAGTAAGAAGTCTAATGGCTGACCCACAATTGATACGTTGCGGATGCGTTGACGTAAATTTGACAGAAAACCTATGGGAAAACTGTCAAATTCACGCAAACGCATCCGCAACGTATCAATTGTGGGCCAGCCATAAGAGTGAATTGCGGCATAGCCCGCTAGTATCACACCTGATGTTAGTGCCTTTATATAAACGTTCTACGACGTGGCAGTGAAATAAATGATAAGAAAATGTGATACCTTCACTACTGGTCAAATTCTTGGTCTCACATGCATGTTTATAGCATGAGATAAGCCCTCTCACCGTCGACAAGGTGACAAATTTGACCTACGAGAGGGTCTTTACTTTAAACACTTATTCTTGAGCAGAAATTGAAATGGAATCGAAATTACACTGAAATGGAACCGAAACGGAATCGAAATTAAATTGAAATGGATGCAAAACGGATTCGAAACGGAACCGGAATAGAACCGAAATGGAATTGTAATGGAATCGAAACGAAACCAAAGCGGACCCGAAAAAGAACCGAAATGGAGACGAAACGGAATCGAAACGAAACCGATATGGAGCTGAACCAGAAGTGAAATGGAACTACTGTGATTAACACCCCTCTTCTATAGTAAGTCAAACACTAGACCCTCACTGAGCGGACCCTCCGCACTGTTGCTAAAATAAACTACTTGGAAAGGTTAAATCTACTACTCGTGTTTCCTAAGCGGGCCCTCCGCGTCCTATCTCTAATAAACATGCTTGTCATCGTCAGTATAAAGTAACACTTTTCTGTGGCTTTGTGCTTCATTTCGAACAGTCATATATTTACCATGATCAAAACATTCACCCTTTTCGAAAATTTTGCAATTACTTTCACTTATTACACCATGGGTAAACCAGGTATTTTGGTTATTCATTCCATGAAACAAATGGATAAACAACAACATAAGTTGCCACGAAAACGAAAAGTGTACTTTTAGTCGTTTCCCTTTGATTGAAAGTAAAAAGTCTAAGAGTGAATTGCGGCCAGTATCACACCTGATGTTAGTGCCTTTATATAAACGTTCTACGACGTGGCAGTGAAATAAATGTGCAGAATATGTGATACTTTCACTACTGGTCAAATTCTTGGTCTCACATGCATGTTTATAGCATGAGATAAGCCCTCTCACCATCGACAAGGTGACAAATTTGACCCGCGAGAGGGAATTACACCATTTGGTGGAAATCAAGCCATATTTATTTGCACATATACTAATAGCTGTTGCTTTATTTGACAGATTTACCGGTCACAATTAGATTATCCGAAGATCTTCTCTCAGCTATTATTGCTCATTCCTAAATTTTTAATGCTGATCACACATTATTTGTTGGCACAGGCCTTAATAATTTAGTGGCACTTTTTTCCTTTTTTATTGCTCAAATCTTTCTTTTAATTGATGATTAATTATGCTGCCGAGTAAATATGTGTGTGCCATTTTTATCTTATACACCCTTTAGATGTCGGGAACTGCTTCGCCAACACGGTGAAGCCTAAATACACAGAATATCCTCGGACGATCGACTTCCTCTACTTTTTTGTAGAGACCGGGGTTGAAATCAATTCCAATTATTATCTCAACAATGTTTTGAAAGACATTTGATGAAACATGCTTCAACCATTTTTAGGAGTCGCAAAACATTCAGCACAAGTTACGCAGGCTTGGTGCAAGAACAATTTCGGCAAATTGTTTTATCCCTAAAAAACTATGGCCGACTTTTCCATTTGTGGCATTATGGAAAAAAAGTTTGAGAACCCCAAAGCAAGTTTACAACAATAATATGGAATGAGATTCCTGAACAAGAGATGAGTGCCAATTTTTATGCTTTCCCTAAACGGCTCAAGGCAATCATTAAAGCATAAGGTGACCGAATTGAATTCTAAGTCTATCCTGTTTGAACATTAAGATGTAAGTAAGAGAACCCAACAAGAATCAATACAAACTTTCATCTCAATTCAAAGCAATGACATTTTATTTTCCCCTTACTTAATAGGGCCAACCCCTTAGAGTCCACTAATTTCTTGGGCAATTGGCAATAATGGCAAGCGAAATTACTTAAAAGGAGTGCAGCCAAAGATGCTGATGTTTTATATTTAGTATATCTATTTGGCTCACTTGTGCACGCAACTAATAATTTGAAATTTTAATAACACAAAAAGTAATTTATCTACACGCATTCTGGTCTAACCAAATATCGATCCAAAGATAGAAAAAAATACACGGAGCAGCGATTCACCTTAATAACGACTGTTTGCATCTTAGATAATCTTAACGTTTGGTGGATCAACTGACTACCTGTTCGATGAGCAAGTTGACCATGTGGACAAGAGGCCATCAGTAAAAAAATACATTTGGGAAAAGTTCAACCACATTCTGAGATAAGTTCCTTTGATAGAGAGTTATGTTCCGGAACGAAAATTGACGATTCAGTAATTAAAAAATTCTGAAACCTTAGTTGAAAACAAGGCGCATTCAGGTGAGGAAAATGTCAGACAGTGTCAAAAATTTAGCTATATGATAAATCCAGGTTATTCTCCGATGCACAGATCACACGCCGTCATAATTTCAGAACTCACCTTATAAATCCCGTACATCATCAGGGCCACCGCCACCAGAATAATGCCATCGCCAATGAAGTCCACGTATGAGGTGCTGACCAAATCTCGCACTGTAATGCAGAACAGAGTCATAAAATCAACTCCAAATCCAATCCAAATCCCTCCTTACCATCCATCGGAAAGCCATTTCCATCACCATTGTCACCGCCATCGCCTCCCCAGTAGAAGTACAGCGACAGACCTAACGATGCCACTTCCAGCAGCCCGGCCAGTGTCCCGATGAAATAACCGTGAAACTTGATATCCGAGAAGCAACCCATCCTCCAAGAACGGAAAATTAAACCAAAATGCAACCGAGAAAACAAACCGAAAGGACCGAAAACTTTTCACGTTTGCACCTTTAAAGAGATTGAGCAAGACTAACGACAAAACAGGCCTGCCTCGATTATGCAGTTTTCAAATTCAGGCAAACAGGAGGCTGTTGCGAGGATCTTTCTCCCGTACAGCCTTTCACTGGAACATAAACATATCAATAATAATAACAACAACTCGGGCAGCGTTAGAAAGTGAAATTTTCAGTAAGAACGTAGCACAGGATAACTACTGCAATAAACACAGTCGGGAGAAGGAGAGAAACGGGGAAAAAATAACATGAAACCAGCAGTTCAAAGGGAAAATCCTGAAATTGCAGCTGGTGTTTGTGGTGATGATGGCAGAATGAAGTCCTCGAGGAAACATAAACGGTTCACAGAAAATGTGTTTTGAGACGGGAATTTGCATGCTTTCGCTCGTTTTTTCATCGGAGAACTGCTTGACCGCCGATGAGGGTTAGGCTGTTCCGCCTTCAATCTTTAGCTTGAATCCTTGTTGTTCGAAAGTCTAGACTTTTGGCTCGTGCATGACTGAATAACTTCGATTTTCCTCGTTTCTTCGTCGATCCTTTCCATCCAAGTGCTAACACTTAAATTTCAAGAAAAACAACGGACATCCAATCGTTCGTGCCATGCAATGGCAAAGGACTTCTTAGCATAATTTATCACTACATAAATAACGAATTTGAAACTCGATGGGGCATTCCTTTTGTCTCCTTTTCATTTCGTTTTTTTTTTTTTTCAAAAAAAAAGGTCTCGTTATCATTCGCACCACCTTAGCCAATCCTGTACCTGTAATCATCTAAATAGTCGGGTAGTGTCTGAGTGAAATAGGACGACGAGAGGGACAGATGCCAAGGACAAGCCCCTCAGGGCCGATAAATTGCCACAATTAGACAACCTTTCGAATTGGGAATTTCGGAGCATGAAATGGAAAGGCATCTGTAAAATTTTATGAATGAGTTCATCAGAACAATTTCAATGCGTCGCTTCGAAGGGATGACAGCGGCATTTTCGGGGGAACTAGGGCGCTTAGGCGGAAGAGCATTGGCAGAACAGTCGGAACAGCTGCCTAAGTTTGTGTACATTATAGGATATAGCTCGGCCGCCGTCAGTCGAGAGCATAAATGGACGGGGAAGTCGAGTACTTGAAAAGTTAATGCCTTGCAAGAGATTTGTACAATGTGATTATTGTTGTAATCGGGCTCTTATTGTGTTTAGCTGGTGTGGTTCGATTAGCTCGGGACAAATGAGACGAGCGGCTGTTGAGAAGTCTGCTTTTCCGGTTTTGATGGAACGAATTTCTTGTTGTAGTTTTTTTTCGTCACTGACGGATGGATTATTTTGCTATTCGAGGATTAAGCAATCCAAGATAAAGTAATCTGTTTTGGCAACCTAAAGAAAATTTATTGATGATTGAAATTAATCGGAAATCCAAAGTCGATACCGTAACCGTTCGCTAACTGGGCTAAGTGCACAGCCCAATTAGCAGATGCTGCTCGGTAACTGGGCTGACATTTAAAGTGTAAATAAATTTCGAGGGGGCTTTCGATCAGATTTCGGTTGGCATATTTCATCGCACAATACATAAATTCAGTAATGTTTTTATATGTTTTATACGTTATTGCAATGTAGTTTATTGTGCACCCCATTTGGCAGAATATTTGACTCAGTTTGTAAGCAATTTCGACTCAATTTCGTACAATTTAACAATGTTCACTCCTCCACGAACCTGATATGCCTTTTGCATGCCCCTTGCAGATTTTGACTGCAAAATGTCAAATGCTGATTTTTGAAGTTTATTTGTTTTTTAACTTAGCGAAAGCCCAGTTAAAAAGCACCCAGTTCTAGACAAAATAGTCAAACAGGTCGAAAGTAACATTTGTAAACAATGCTTGCTCCCACAAACAAAATAGCACCAGAAACAGATACAGGGAGTTATTACCTTCCCGGCGGTAGTGGATATAATAGATGTTAGCAACCAGGCATTTCCAGGAAATTTACGTTTTAAGTCATTGTTTACAATTGTTACTTTCGACCTTTTGACAATTTTGTCTAGATTTGCTGTATATCTGAGATAACTTCTGTTGGAGTTCAGACGGCATCAATCACAACGGGTGGCAACTAAAATTTTGGAATTTCTATCTCAATCTGTCAAAAACAGACAAACATACTTGAAGAAGATCTGATTTATTGAAATTGAAGATACATTGCCCATTGTTGAAAAAAAAAATTGGCTGTTCGGAGAAGCTTCCGTTTGATGTTGGGACAGGATACATCTCTTAATTCTACCAATCAGCTGTTTGCAATTCGTGGCTCTCCAGTTATTTTTGTACTCAAGCTCAAAATCCCGAAGAAATCTTCAGTTGGGCGACACTGAGGCAGATTTGTCGGGTTATGGTTTTTGTGTATAAATGGGATCGAATGGCTATTCAGGAACGATTGTGCTTTTTTTTGTGTAAAGCGATGACGCTTTATCCAGCCAAAACACGTATTGGCCATCCGCATGATGTTTTTTTGTAGAAACGGGATGAACATTTTCTTCCAACATTCGTTCCGGTACACATCTTGATTGACAGAAATGCCTCTCTCGGAAATGGCAATGTCACTTTCTGTTCAAACTTATGGTTATTATTAATTTATTTAAATAGCCATACATCGTATTTACGATATGACTTCATCTACAACATTTCGCCAATATACTCGGTCTATGGCTGCCTCTCTCCAACCTCGTTGACGACCCACACTCGCCAGATCCTGTTGCACCTGGTCCGCCCATCGTGCTCGCTGTGCCCCACGCCTTCTTGTACCGGCCGGATTCGAGGCGAACACCATTTTTGCAGGGTTGTTGTCCGGCATTCTCGCAACATGCCCTGCCCACCGTATCCTTCCAGCCTTCGCGACCTTCTGAATGCTGGGTTCGCCGTAGAGTTCAGCGAGCTCGTGGTTCCATCTTCGCCGCCACACTCCATCCTCCTGTACGCCGCCAAAGATGGTCCTAAGCACCCGGCGTTCGAAAACACCAAGTGCTTGCAGGTCCTCCTCGAGCATAGTCCACGTCTCGTGCCCGTAGAGAACAACCGGTCTTATCAGCGTTTTGTACATGGTACATTTAGTGCGGGGGTGAATCTTTCTTGACCGCAAGTTCTTCTGGAGCCCTTTCCCCTCCCAAAAAACACCTCCTTACAACACGAGACACCCGCGTACCCCCGTGTTCAACGAGCTGGATGTCCCCGAATCTTCCGCATTTCGCACACCGTCCATCGTAGCTTTAATCAGTCTAGTGAGCTTCCCGGGAAAGCCGTTCCCTTCTTATGGTTAAAACTTATGGTTAAACTTATATTTTATGTTCGGAGATGCAGTATAACCATCAATGTTAAGTATCGATCGTTTGCGGGAATGTACGTCTTCGAAAGAGGGAAGTAACTTTCATCGTCCAGAACAAAATATTGTCCGGAATATTTTTTTTATCAACCAGTGGCATTCGGATTTTAGCGTCGAAATCTGTTTCTCAGTGTATTTCGGGGCTCTTGTCTTCTTTCGGCACTGTATCTCGTTTTTTTTTTTCAATCCTGAAGAGTGTGAGCTTTTTAGTGGAATACCTGTAACTAGAAAATCAGAAGAAAGATTAGTCATTTCCATTTAATTCCAACTACCTTTATTGCTTATCTTGACAGATACGCGACTTCTTCAGTGTCGTGTACTAGTCGAGTATTAGTAGTAGTGGAAGTCTGCACATTGTAAACGGAAAACGCGTATCTGTCAAGATAAGCAATAAAGGTTGGTGGAAGTAAATGGAAATTACTAATTTTTCTTCTCATTTTCTGGTATACTTTTTGCTTTTTTGCTTCGAGTTTCGGCGGCAAAACTTAGCAAGCATAAACAAAAAAAAAATACTAGCAGAAAGTGGAGAGAGAGAGAGAGAGAGAGAGAGAAAGAGAGAGCTAACACATACAAACTCTCATTTCGAAAAAAAAACCAAAATTTTAGTTGCCACCCGTTAGTACACTGAGTTCATCAAAGCATAGAAATACATTCTCTAATAAACTTGTTCATTCTTCTTCAAGATACCGTCAAATACGAACCTACTTCTAGTTAACTGCGTATTATTACTATTACCAAGAGGATATGGCCCCAGATAAGTGTGAAGATGACGGGAATCGGAAATCCGACTATTGAAAGGCTCATAGGCAAAGAGTACCACCTAGAGATTTGCTGATCAGACATATCTCGAAGTCGGGGACTTATGACAAGCGGTCGAGCTCAAGAAGAAGGCAGATGGGACCTTGGGAACTGTTGATCCGGTGAAGGGCATGAAGGCTAGAGGAAAAATCATCCTGCTCTTGGAGCCGGCAAATTACTTAATTACTTACCATGTTCGAGACGCAACTACAACTTGGCATGTTTGGCAGATGTGAACCTGTCCCACCGAGGAAACGGGCATCACACGGGAAGTTGGACTCCTGTGCAAGCTCATTAGAACCGACCTGGGATCTTGCGGATCAATGGATCAATTACGCAAACCGAATGATATCATATGTGTCATCGGCTAATCGAAATAGGATTTCCGATTCCGGAGAGGTTCATTGAAGTTTTGCTATTGGCTGGGATTCCGGAGCGGTATCAGCCGATGGCAATGATGCTCAAGAACTCAGGAATTAAGATTACCGGAGATTCTGTGAAGACGATCCTGTTACAGGCCGAGTGAACAACAAGCTTTCGTTGTCAACAACCGAAGAAGCAATCGAACCAATCGAAGAGCCCTAAGTGCACGAAGTTGCAACAGGTTTGGTCATATTGTAGGAAAGCAGGAATGAGAACAAAAGCGACACGTTCTGTACGGTATTGTCTACAATTTAACGAAGGACTTCGAGCTGCTGGAAGACGTGAAACGTTCCAGCGGTACGGCAGTAGCGACAAACAAAGGTTCAATGCGGATTGAAGCTTGTGGATCGGCCAAATTGTATCCTGAATTTCGTCAAGACGGCGAACCGATTGCAGTCCACGAAGTTCAGTACATTTCGGATCATTCGATGAATCTGCTACCTGTTGTTCAAATCGTGAAGAAAGGCTATACCGTTCTGTTCAGGAAGGATGGCTGCGCAATCCGTAACGGCGAAGGCAAGCAAAACGATTTGTTCAAACCGAGTCAATCTGTCACAGCTGTTAAGGCTATGCTTAGTTCGACACTTGGCATCGACAACTAGGGCACCTGGGAATGCAAAAAGCGCTGGAGATTGCCGTATTTGCCCGATGGGGGAAGCAAACAAGGATCATGAACGACAGATCTTCTTGCAGTCTTTCATACCGATGTTGCAGGACCAATGGAAATGGAATCACTTGGAGGAAGCAGACGCTGAGGATTATTCAGAGAGTCGTAGTGACGTTTGTCACTTGTTGAAATGAGAAAAGTCACCTGCAGTGACGTGGCTCTTCTGGGTAAATCAAATGGAGAGTCATGTCACTGCAGGTACAGGTCCATTTGATTTACCCAGAAGAGTCACGTCACTGCAGGTGACTTTGCTTACTTCACCAAGTGACAAACGTCACGAAACAAACGTCTCGTGATAAAACAAAAACGCTTTTTCGAGTTTGTCGCCCGGTTGCCCACTCCACGAACGACGAAACAACCGCCCGTGGTACGACGAAACAGGGCTTCGAGTACTACACGCATGACAAGCCTTCCGATTGGCCCTACCGGGTGGTTCTACGAGGTCTTTCACTGGTGGCACACGAAATCTTCATCAATCGTCTGAAGGAGGAACATGACCTGGATGCAACCTTGCATGAGGCATTCTATTTGGTACACTTCGCCAAATGATACACGAACCTGACCAAACTGCGTGAGGTCAGGCAGATTGGACACAGATCTTGGTACGTTGGGAGGCGTACCAAAATAAGCGCGTAGACGTAACGCAGTGTCTGCGTTGCCTGTACAACGGTAACGGCACCCGGAACTGTCACCTCAGGAGAAGGTGCAACAACAGCGGTGGAACCCAGGACACTTAAGAATGCCCAAAGAAAGATGCTCCAGCCAAACGGTGCGCCCACCCAGCTACGGATCGTAACTGCCCGAAACGAGCCGAATTTCTTCAACTACGACATCAATCTACATCCAACCAGAAGGGCCGAAAGTAATTCAGCAAGGCCCCGCCCGCTCCTGCCCTGAGTGACGAATACTTCAAAGATTCGTGCACTTCAGTCCACCCCCGGGATCAATCAACACCGACGCACCGACCCTCGCATCAGAGTTGGTAGCTGCTCCAACCGACCCCCCTCCCGAGGAAAATATAGATGCGCTATATCTCTGCCGAGTTCTGGACCATTTTTAAGGAGTTCCGCGGAAGACTTCTGCGGCGCAGGACATAATCGGACCAGGTGGAGGTCCTAGGATATATGGTGTGCAAATATGGGGTCAGCTGAGCCCCACACCATCCATGTATCCAACTGGAATGCTCGCTCTGTAAGGGCGAAAAAGATTGAGCTGGGAAACTTCCTTGCCCAGCAAAAAATCGACGTGGCAGTGATTTCGGAGACCCGGCTAAACCCGAAAACCAACTTCTCGCTCCCAGAACACATCATACGATCAGCTGGATCGTCCCAACGCAAGTGGAGGCGGTTTGGCTGTGGCCATCAAAAAAGATATCCTGTACGAGATTCTGCTACACCCGAAGACCAGCGTCATTGAGGCCATCGGCGTGAAAATCATCGCCCTCCTTGGATACATCACGATTTTCGCCATCTAAATGCCTCGGCTGTGCGCGAACTGCAATGGCACCTCACAGCTCTTCGTGGAAGACCTTGAGAAACTCACCATCAACCGATCCCGCTTCAATGCTCGCCATACCCTGTGAAGAAATCATACGATCATCAAAAACGGCAACCTTCTGGCTAATCACCTTAAGCTCAGGTACGTGTGCTATCCACTTCCCAGACGATCCGATTTTTCTATCCCCAGCTGGAAGAACATCCATCCTACACGGTGTTCAATAAGTTCGGATACACTTTCAAAATTTGTTAAAAAAATGAAAACATGTTTTTTTATTTTTTGGATTTATGTTATTGAAAGCTATGTTTACAAGGAACGTTTACAACATTTCTCTTGGAATGACCCCCCCTTTGAACTCCTTAACGAGCTTCAAACGTTTCTCGAACGCGTCGCAGGCGGCACGCACGGACTGCATGGGCATTTCGTCCCAGATTTTGAGAATTACCGTCTTGAAATGATCCAAAGTGCTGACCTTGTATTCGTTCAGCTTCGCCATCATATAGGACCAAACAAAAAAGTCGAGAGGATTCAAGTCCGGGGAGCTGGGAGGCCACAAAGTTTTGTCCAGAAAGTCGGTTAAATTGTCCCGACACCAGGCTTGAACCACATTTGCCGTATGGGCTGGTGCACCGTCCTGCTGGAACACGTAGTGCTCATCGCCGTAGAGGCTTCGGAGACTGGGGGCAACAACCTTTTCCAAAACCTCAGTTTTGTAGTACGCCGCGTTGATTTTGACGTTTTTTTCAATAAACACCAAGGGTAGCTTACCACGTTTGCATACTGCTCCCCAAACCATCACCGACGCGGCACTTTGGAACCGAGGGATGTTTATATTGGATTCAGGAATGCTGTCCCTCGATGGCGCCCACACCCGGTCATTTTGCACATTGTGCGGCTGCTGCAGCACGAACAGTTTCTCGTCCGAAAAAACAAACTCCTGACCAGCGTGCCGAGAGAGGATCCTCTTATCTCGATCCAACCGCTTTTTGCTGGTAGCCTCCGAAACGCCATGGACCTTACGTTTTTTGTAAGGCCTGAAACCAAGGTCCTTGGTGAGTATGGTGTGAGCGGTTCCAATGGAAACGTTGAGATCTGCAGCCGTTTTCCGGATTGAGCGGTTCTTTTTGCGCCGAATTCGCTCCCTCACGATCTTGATGACCCGTGGCGTCCTCGCTGAACGCGGCCGACCGGATCTCGCACGGTCATTGGTCGAGGACGTCTCCCGGTATCGCCTGATGGTCGTGTAGACAAAGTTCCGCTTGACCCCATGCGATTTCAGCAGCCGGAATATATCGCCGGGTCGCTCACCGTTCAAAAAACGCTTAATTACGAAGTCCCGATACTCTTTCATCGCGCGTAACAAACAAACAACAACTAACAGAATGTCAACACCGCGCACATTCGGTAGCGTATGAATGAAGCTAAAGCTGACACCAATACCAATGCAGAATATGTACATGGCGCATACCTACGCAATGATGAAAACTTGTATTCGAACTTATTGAACACCGTGTAGATGTGTTCCTATCCGACTTGACACTCTCGAAGCCTATCACGAGCTAAGTTCCCACCACTATCCAGTGGTGTGCGAACTGGACTGTAACCCAACGCAAGTTCCACTGTCGATGAGACGGGATTACCACCGAGTCAACTGGGTGGCTTTCCGTCGCCTGGTGGACTCTCGTCTTCCTGACAACCCGGACGTTTCATCAGTCGAAGCCATCGACAATCAACTGGGTATGTTCGAAGAAACTGCCCACGCCGCAAAAGAAGCTCTGTATCCGATGGGTACCGTTGAGATATCAATACACCAGTATTGACCGCTACACTCCGGAACTCCATCGAACCGGATACCTGCTGGCTCACAACCTCGGTGCCAACATGGCTGTTCAGCGAACCATCCGCCAGCGAGTCGCACAAGTCGACATCGCACCTTGTTCCATCATCACTACATTGGCATGGAAATCGAGCAAGATGAAGACGGAGACTATTTGCTGCTGTACGTGGGCGTTAATACGAGACCCTATATTTCGATTGCTGTTTCAATATTGAACAATAACACTTGCCGACCAACTCAAGAAGATTGGATCGAACTAAAACGGGTCATCGATGATCAGATACCTGAAAGAAACCAGCAATTAACAGTTGCGATTAACGTGATATGGGATCAAGTCCCTATCACTTCGATGTTTTCTGAGCGCACACCTCAAATACTATTAGGACCTCAGGCATGCATTTTACAAGTATCAATTGCTTCACTGGAACATACCTTTGGTTTGCAATTTGAGCGTTGTTTGTTTGTGGGTTTTAGTTACAAATACGTGAAGTGATAATTAACCTAACCCATTAAAGACTGTATTCGTTGAAATTTGGACACACGCAATTGTTCGTAACTTTTTAGCGTGTGGGTAAAAATTATTGAAATTTTAACTGAATGTATTTCATTGTGTTGTGTCAATTGTGTAATGAGTTTCGTGAAAATCGGTCGAGTGATTTCAGTGATGGCTTCGAATGAAGAAATAGTGCGCCAACAAATTTTGGGCACTCACTTCGAAAACCCAAACGCTTCTCATCGATGGATCGGAAAACAGCTCGGAATCGCACATTCAACCGTATCTCATGTGATCAAAACGTTCAAGGGCCGTAAGACAACCAAGCGGAAAAATGGTAGTGGCAAAAAACGTGGCACATCAAATCCGGAGAAGGCCAGGATGGTATTGAACCAATTTAAGCGTTATCCCAACATTTCGAAAGGCGTAAGTTTCAGTTTGTTTTGTGCAGAAAACAATGAAACGTTCTGGATTACATGTGTACAACCCCCCCCCCCCCCCCCCCCCCCCCCCCACCCCCACCCCCCCCCACCCCACACACACCACACCACCACCCCCCCCCCCCCCCCCCCCACGAAAACACAACACCAAAAAAAAACCTCCCCCCCCCACCCCCCCCCCCCCCCCCCCCCCCCCCCACCCACCCCCCCCCCACCCCCCCCCCCCCCCCCCCCCCCCCTTCCCCCCCCCCCCCCCCCCCCCCCACCAAAAAAATTTTTTCCCCAAAACCCCCCCACCCCCCCCCCCCCCCCCCCCCCCCCCCAAAAATTACAAAAACACAACCCCTACAACCCCAAAAAAAAAAAAAAAAAAAAAACAAAAAAAAAAAAATGAAAAAAAAAATAAATAAGCAAATCGGTCCTATCATTGCCCAAAATTTGATGAAAGGGGTCAAGGCAGGGGGCAAGTCACTCTGCCACGTTGTGTTTGTGATGATTGTGTTTGTTGTGTGTTTTTGGGTGTTGGAAGGTGTTTCTGCGTCTGAACATATTATGTCAACACTTCAATCAAAAATCTTTGCTTGCTGGCAACCATTACGCTAATCAGCTGAAAATGAAGTTTCTACATAAATCCATCAGTGCGAGCTTCAAGACGACAAAGATTTTTCATTAGTTGCTAACTGACAAATGTAAACAATGGCTTTTTCCGCGAATTTCTCGTATTTGAAAAATCGCCTAATCAATCCACCACGGTCATTTCGAAGAGGAAGAGGTAAGCTATCCGATAGAATTGGATGATTACATGGGTAACTTTTGTGCCACGAGAAATTTACGAAAGAAGCCATTGTTTACGTTTGTTAGTTAGGCCGTAATGAAAAATCTTTGTCGAAGTTTTTGTAGTGGCCGGTGAGTGTCGAGAAACCACAACATCCCATTTGACGGAAAGGCAGCTCGGAGCCGGATTATGGCTTTATTCCTTTCTCCTCCATGGTCACCTGCAAACCTGCCTGCAAAGCAATATTCGATGTTCCCGACGCGCGCTGTGGTGTTGATGGTGTGGTGTCTTTGAGGTACCTTCCTTTGAGGTAGTAGACGACCTAGCTTAGACGCGAAGGAGCATCGTCGTGAACGTTATTGTGAGGGAGGGGCTGAACGGCTCTTGGCCGGGTTCCAGAAATGGACGCTCAGAGTCTGGGTGCCCAACAAAGGAGAGGCAGTAGCTCTGGGAGATCACCCGTTTCGATGGATTACCGTGCAAGTGCCTAACTCTAGATCAGTCTCCGTAATAGAATGAGCTCGGCCGCTAAGTACCCAACAATAGGAGGGGTAGTATGACGATGCCGGGTACAAATGCTATCGACGGGGCTACTGGTACTTGAGAAGGTCTACAAGATTGATGCAGTGAGGAGAATGAGTGTCGTCTATTCCGATGTTCAGATTCAACTGGTTTATTTCAGTTCAAAGATTCCCTTTGAATGTCTAGCGCCGCATGGGCAATACGAAGTTAAGGAGAAGTGAAGATTATGACCCTGCTTGCGCATATATTGCTTTTACTCTTTTCGTGTCCTTCATGACCAATTATTCTTGCTTGCTGCAATGATTGTGCCTGGCCTTCCGTTCTAGCGTGAAATGATCGTGACAAATCTAATTAATATAGGATATGAAATATTCGCTATGTCGCGTTCGTAACATTCGAAGTATTAAACAGTGTTGTGATTTTTGGAAAAATAAAAGCTATTTGAAATTGGAAAGAAATTTCACGGTAACGGCGATTTCTTGCAGATTGTGTTCGTGAAATTTATATTATTGGCGTTCGCTTGCCGGAACAGATAGTTCGCATTTCCTCCCGTTATGAGATCATACGATGCACAGTCCAATTCTGTGGTGGTATAACGTATCCCCCTTTGCCTGTACAGGAGGGATCGGTCGTTTATTCCGTTGCTAATGTCTAGAAGAGGCCTTCGATCTCTTTGTCGTTCGGTTACAGCAAGCGGCGTCTCCAAACCTAGGTGGATAGGATGGTTTATAAAATATTTGCAAAAGTTTTGTGATAGTGGAAAATTGCAAAAAACTTCTGTGTACTTGAAAAGCTAAAAAAAGGTTGAAGAAAATAAGACGACAAAACAATCAAATAATGCTCCATGTTTGCTCCGAATTGGGAAATGCTTGTTTAAGGACGAATGCCTCCAGCTAGTGAAAGAGAGGAATGCTGACTGTGTGAAGAAGCTGTAACATGGCATGATAATGATTATGCGGCGAAACTGATAGGAATGAAGTGGGCATTTGAGTCTTCTGAAGGATAAAGTTCCAAATGGAAGAATAAAGCGATGAAAGAGCTGTACCATGCTAATCACACCGGAAATTTTAAGATAATTATACTTTGAACCACCCTACTGACTAGTCATAATTAAAATACAGCCCAACATTTTATTTCATTCGATAAACAAACGATCTCCATTCAAATCATCGACACATTCTTCAGGAACTTCATCAAGGTATTCGGCAAAATATTCATCAAGAACTGTTAGTGCTTCTATATCCAATTTCACTATTTCATTTATAATAGGCACTAACGCATAAAAAAGATTGATGGATGATTGATTGTTGTAATATAAGTAAGTATTATTCTTACCTTTCATATCGATCGGTACAGAATCGTTCTCCTTAAAGCTGTCGTGAGGACTTTCCTCTTTAATATCCTCAGAACAGTACTCAATAGTATTTTCCAAGCCATTTTGTACAGTGCTATTTATGGATATCTCGCCTTAGATATCTTCCAAGTATTCGACAGAAACTAAACGTTTACATAAATAAAGCAAATAAACTTTTTAAGTGATATGTAAAAACGGTATGAATACCCATATTAATCTGATTACTTAACAATAAATCCTACGTGATAACAAAGGATCGACGAAAAGAAATCAATCTATTTGCATTCTTATCTCTTAACTCAGTGTAGAATGAATATTGTAAAATTGAGATTAATATGGGAACAGTTACCCTAAATATGTTAAATTACTCCTCACATTCCAAGGTGTTTAGGTTTCGATCAGATTCAATTGCATTTTCGGAAAATGACGGAGATACTACTGATGACTTTAATTTATTGAAAATAAAATCGTTTCGAATCAACAAATAGTTCTCAATATCCTTGTTTTCCATAAGTAGTGGAAGCTTTTTCGGAGGGAGGTAAGCTGAATACGAAGGTTCTGAAATGATACTTTGACGTCGCTTGGTGACTTGCGATGCCACCGAATCCAGTTGGCTTGGATGCTGCTGATCGACATGCCGCGTGAAACTGAATATGTTCCAGTTTCCGGTTATATCGGTGGTTGCTGATAGCCTAACACGCTTCCCGGCCGACATGCATAATGGACATATAATTTCCGCACGGTGCTGTCCAGGGCTGGAACAATCAGTAATCATCAAGTTGGACATAGAATCAATGTGATTGAGATGATGATACTTCCTAAAATAAGAAGAAACGAAACGACAATAAAAAAAATCTAAACATTGAATATGCTGAAAAATTGGTTAAGCTTTTCTTAACACTGCTTCTAAAGATATTATATGGCTTCAAAAGTCCTCAATAATGGTATATTTCTTTCATCTTTTTATAACTGGATCCAAAAAAAATTAAGAAATAGACTACACGGCCAGCCATGTCGACTCAATTTTGAGTCGTTTTTGACTCACTTTCGTCATTAGTGGAGTCACTCAAATTTGAGTAAATGTAGCTGGGATTGACAAGCCGACAAATCAAAAACATCTGATTACAATTTATATGTTGTATAGGGTGCGGCAGAAAATAATGCGAAAATGTTCAAACTTGAGTATTGGGTTAATTCGTGTAGCTAGTGACTAATTTCTGTCGAAAGTGTATTTGTTTATGTTTACTTTCAAGTGCTGCATCCAAACATTCTATTTGTTTTATTGCTAATTCGTCAAAATGTTCGCGAAAGAAGTGATCACCAGTTTGTTGCTCGCCTAGAAGAAGCCGAAAGAGATTGCCAAGGTGGTAGGGTGCCATTTGGCAACAGTTGACCGCATAAAAAAGTCTCTGCAGGATGGTCCTAAGCAGCGGAAGCCGGTAAGTGGACGTCCGCGCTTTGCACGCACGCCGAACGTGATCAAATCGGTCCGTGCAAAATTTGCTCGCAACCCGGTCCGTTCCATAAGAAAACTTGCAAAGGAAGCCAATATTTCGGAGAAATCCATGCGGAGAATCATCAAAGAAGACCTGCAGCCGAGTACCCGTGTTCAAAGAAAAATATCAAAAATGTCTTCAAGAAAAGAAATTCTCCTAATCTCTTTCTCTTCAACCAATTTTCTTCTCTTTCAATCGAATTCCAAAACATTGAAGAGAAAGAGAAAATAATTATTTCGCTTGAACAAAAAAAAAGTGCTTTTCGTTATGACCGCTAGATGGCATTAAGAAGTTTTTCTCAAATGATAGTTCAAAACGTCCTGTTGCTCATTAGATTTTTTGCTGCGATCTTTTTGATTGTTTTGATATTTTGCACCGAATAGACTTTCTCATCAAATTTTAACGACATATTAGTCTATTCTTAATAATATAGTTCTAACTACGCAAGTAAAACTACGCCAAGTGTCTCAAACGGGTACGTATAAACATTTAATTGATCTGTGATCAAATGACAAAATCTTCATTGAGATATTTTCAAAACTTATTCTAGAAAAGTCCGTGTTTGTAAACAAACGGTGATGCTTATCTGCAGCAGTGAAATTTAATTTCAAAAAGTTCAAATCGGTACAAAAAATATTGAGAATGGCATCTACCACAGCGTAAGTAAGAATTTGTTCAAAATATCTTCAATTAATTAATTAATTGATTAATTGGCATCAGGCTCAAAAAGTACATCACGATGGATAAAAAAATAACTTGTTGGACTACATGACCCAGAATTTGGACTTCGCCAACAACCGGTTCCAGTCATTGCGTGGGTAAGAGCTGCAACGACAAAAATGGGCTGAGCTAAGCAAGACGCTGAATGCTCTCAGCGGAACAATGGGAACTTTCATGGCGAGACCTGAAACAGAAAACAAAAACAAAGTGGTTGGGAATCCAAAACCGACAGAGCGGAGAGAACGGATTGGTCAAGAAGAAGCGAGATATTCTTTCGGAGCTCGAGAATATGAGTCTTGCTGGGACGGCAAAACTCAGGAGGGTGGCTTCAATGAACCGGTAAGATAATGTTATTAGTGTCATTATTTCACCGCAGAAAATGGAGAACGTTCCGGAAAAAGTGAAATTCTAATTTCAAACCAAAAATCCGGCTGGTGTCATGATGTTTGGCTTGGTGGCGTCCAACGGTTTGAAAATGCCGCCTGTTTTCATTGATGTTGCACTCGAAAATGTTGATATTATTGCTTAAATTAGTTGAAAATGGGATTTGAAAGAAATAGAACAAATGTTCGCATTATTTTCTGCCGCACCCTGTACACGTAAGGCTCCACTCATGATAACTGAAGCGGAACGGTAGAGACACGTCCGTCCCTAGTGGGCCCTTTTGCCAGCTATCTAATTAATGTTCTAGATGTACTTCCCAGTTGTTAATTGAGAGCATGTGAAACATATGGCAGCGGCAATTATAGGCAACAATACCAAATCGGGTGTGAATAAAGCATCACTGAACAACCGAAAGCAACAACTCTTATGCTACAATTGCCATATAGTTGTATCAATCTAATTCTACCTAAAAAAAAGGCTGGGACTGATATGCGATTATTTTACAATCGGATATGCAAAATAATCGCAAATCAGTCCCACTGCTGTTGTTTTCACAAGAAATGTTATAAATTTGTAGTTTCTTGAGACAAAAGTATTGAAGTAATTCATATTACAGGGTGGAAAAAAAAATACATACATAATGCGAAACATAGTGTATAACAAAAAACATAAGCACATCTTTCATAACTGTTTTCTCCATTCGATAATTTTTCATATGGGACTGATATGCGTTTAACGGCAGTATAGGAGGAGTAGGCTGCGCCTTTGAACGAAGTAAAAGACTTTTTGACTTCGTCATGATTAATTTTTTTGAAAATTGAGAAATTATCGTGTTTTCGATCGAAATTGATACTGAAAGTGTACCAAACTGCTTCTGAACCAAGGGTAAGTCGCTTAGAATCGTGTACCAGCCACTGCGGCACTTCGATTTTCGATCCATACCACATGTACGGCACACTGCGGAACACTTTTGACAGTTGAGCTTGTAGAAATAAGAAACCAGCTACCTTGTCAATATGCTTGGCCTGGTTGCCAGCCTCAGCAGAAAATAACAAATTGGGCTGTAAACACAACGGCACCTTCGGCACATTACGAGAACTCCCAGAACATTGCAACGCGATCCACCCCTTGTTCTGAACGGGTTTCGCTCATTGGAGTGGCAATATTTGTGCATTCCCGGCCGATTTCAGGAGGAACTTCCATATCAGATAATAAATGAAGAGTTTTTTAAGCTTTGTTGCGAGAGATTATGATGATTATTATTACCGTTCTACCTGATGTTCGACTAAGAGGCCCCTCACCCATAGCAGTGGATTTTGATTGTTAGTACTGTTTGCAGATATTAAGTATTGATGATCGTGATCCAATCAAGAACTATGATATTCATTCGTCATACAGCTGAAATAAAAATTAATTGTTCTGTTCAACCAATAACAAGTGACTACGACCAATACAACGAATTTTAACGAAACCCCTCTCTCTTCCATTCCAGCTCTCCTCCAGCCAAATGCAATCGCAACAACAACAGCATCAGCAGCAGCAGCAATCCTCCTCCAGCATATCGTCCGTCTCATCGTCCCTCTCGGCAGCCGGAGTTGGACCGTCGTCCTCCCTCGCTTCGATCGTAGCGGTTGGTGGCAGCGGGAGCCTGCTGTCCTCCAGCCCTTCGCTCCAGCAGCAGCAGCAGCAGCAGCAAACCCCACCCTCGGACGCACCCCGTTTCCCACCAGCAATCTCGGTTCAACGTCTAGCACCACAAGTTCAACGCCAAATCCGTGAAACGCAGGAACTGATCAAGGACTCCTGCTCGCAGCTGTACTCCACCGGCTACGGCAGCCCCGGGCCACCCCCGATGGCTCCGCTCCGGACGAACGCAGCGGCAGCGGCGAATGCAGTGGCGGCGGCCCGGGCGGCAGCTGCTGCCGCCGTCGCTTCCGGTGGCAACCGGCGACCACCCACGACGCTGGAGACGCAGTATTCGCAGGAACTTTCGTGATATCTAGAACAGTAGTGAAAATTGTATTTGTAATTTAAAACCGTTTTTTAAAAAAAAACCGGAACAATGCGATTTCGTTTGTTAACGTTTTCCGAGTCCAAATATTCCCGGATTTTGGTTCTAGCAAGCCTTGTAGAATACGTATTTTCATTCGCACGCGCACTGCAGCAGATATTATATAGTAGATGGAACACTCGGTTTTTGTTCTGTATTCGTAGGAGATTAGGAAAATGAATGAACAAATTACAGTCCAAGGAAGGACAGAGACAACAGCGTGTGTGTGTGTGTCGGTGGCATAGTATGGTTTAGTTTGTAAGGATTTTGATTCGTTGTTCGTCGATCACTTCAATTCGTTGATTGTGTTTCAGCGGTACTCCTGTCGAATGAGATTCAATTTTTAAAGAGCACTTTGCGAAACACAAGACCAAACAGATGCCGGTTTTAGAAGGGACTTTAATCCGATTTCCATATGCTATCGTTCATTGTTCGTCATCCCATGCCGGGACGTTCGATTTATATGTTGTGTCATTGAACAACACCAACCAATCATGATGCTACCGGACCGGAAAATTCGGCATCTGGAAGTTTGTCCCTGCCAACATGAAGAGAAGTCCGAACCACGGTGTGGTAAAGTAATTAATTTTAACTCCATATGTATCCGAATCCGGTGTTTGCATCGTTCGGAGCAGAATCACTTTTGCTTCGCATCCAAGGGGATAGCAACGATGTTCGTATAGGGGAGGTTAGCTAAGCGAACATAAACCAACAGCGACGGTCGCAATATTTATGGAATTCCCGAATCTAATCAATCTCGTACCTCGTCAAAAGTACCTGCGGTCATTGGTTTAAGCTAATTTGATAAGGTAGGAGAGAGTATGTAGGTTAGCAGTCAAACCGCTGCACGGCTGAGGTGATTGGCTCTGCCGTGATCTAATTTATTGAGATGGATGGACGCAACATTTTTGAACGGTAAATTGCAGAAATTCCGTGTTTCATGTTCCATCACTTTTCAGTAAAAGTTTGCAGAGAATCGCTGTGTAGTTTTTACTTTTATCTATTTATGACTCCTCTAATTCAAGATTCTGTAGATGCAAATTTCGATATTAAATTTCAGTAAACAAACTAAGAACTCAAGCAGAGGGCTGGCTACGAATGTGCACACGTATTGATATAATTTTCATATCCGCTCCTTGCCAATCAAATGGAGAGTCATCTCACCAAACATGACAATTATTAGCTCGTAGGTTACAAACAGTCGTCTCGTCTCACCCGCCGCGCAGAATATAGCTGCATATCTAGTATAGAGTATGAAATTTACATATTTGCTCAAAATAGTAAGGTAATGGTTGCCATTGTGAATCTCGTCCCGCATCCGTTTCAAAATCAGTGATAAATTAGAGAAAAGTCATCAATGTCGACAAATGTGACGATTTTTAGTGGAATACCTGCAATGACATAAAGTGAAGGATGGATCATCATAATTTCAATTCCAATCTGTTTTGCTTATCATTGGCAGCGATGTGCAGATATCGTCACAAGTTTTGCTTTTACAGGTGGAATCAATGGGATAAAGGTTTCCACCAAATGGCATCAATGGTTGATAGCTGTTCGTTACTTCAAATTTCAACATAATCGGAAAGATGCACAGGTTGGCAGGTTATCTGAATATTATTTCAAAATTTCCTTGGTGTGAATGGTTTGAATATTATAATACTTATTATCATTTTCTATATTTATTGGCTACTCTCAATGTTATCTTCAAATTAAATTTCTGATCAAGTAGCAATCCAAGATATTTCACTTTACCTGAAACTCCGTTCTAAGTGTTCAGATGACTATTATTTGGTCTCAAGAGTGCGTCTCTGGGTTTTTTTTTTCTAGGTTGATGTTACGATCGAGGGTTTATAAGGCAAGTAGGTCTTTCGGATCACCGTAGGAAACACGTCTAGTAAGTAGCGATAGTCAATTCATACTGAGGTTTATTCGGGTTTCTCATGCATACATTTGTGTGAGGTGAGAGATGTCTCATTGCGCTCCTCTCATCTCCCCCCCTTTAGTTATTCTATTGTTTATATTAATTTTGAGAATATTTCAGCGTTATAATTCATTTTTTTAAGTTCAAATATTTTATCTTACACTACTTCAAACAACGATTACGTTTTTTTCCTAAATAGATTTTTTAAGTTTAGATTTCTATGCTTAGCGTTTTTAATTCTACTTGACCGACGTACGCTTTGATGTAGCTTTTGTTTTACCTTTTTTCCTATTCTTAAGGTTTTCTTGCTTGAACTTAATTGTGTGTCTAATACATTTGCAGAAGGAGTTTCTATATGACTTTTCAAAACAAATGGGGTTTGTGAAATGCGCTTTAACTGGTTTGTGTGTGCTTTTCGTGTAGTATCATTAATGTTGATTAAATATGTAAGATTTGATAATTTCTTCAGAACAATGGCTTCACAGCTGAATGCTCGTCCATTTGCCTTGTGCGTGTATATTACTTTTTCATTGATGTTGAAATTTTTTGCATTAACTTGGGAACTATTAGCTTCACAGAACAATGTTTTGTTTACTTTTGTGTTAGATAATTCTGTTCGGGGAGAAAAAGAAAATATTCGTTCATTGGGAATTATTTTGTCTTCTGTCGTAGGTGTTTGTCGATGGTGGTGCAAGAATTTGTTTACTTCATTGTCGATCTGTAATTGTGAAAAGGAGTCGCTCTCGATTAGTTTATTTAACACAGCTTTTGTGGTTTGCACTGCCCTTTCTGCAAGCCCATTGCTAGCAGGGTGGTAGGGTGGAGAAAGAATGTGTTCAATGTTTCGTGATTCACAATACTTTTTAAATTGGAAACTATTGAATGGAGGCCCATTGTCACTCACTAGGACTGCTGCAAACCCAAACACAGCGAAGACATTATCGAGTTCTTGCGCAACGATTTCTGCATTAGTTTTACTCATTTTACGTACTTCAATCCATCTTGAGTAAGCATCAACCAATATTAAAAAGGTGCGATTGAATTTATGAAAGAAGTCTATATGAATTCTTTCGAATGGTTTGGTTGCTGCTGGCCAATTTCCATAGACTCTAGGAGTTCTATCTATTCCTAGAATTTGACATTTTTTACACGAACTGACGTATTTTTCGATATCTGTTCCAAATCCGTCCCAATAGAAAAATCGTCTGGCGATTTGCTTCATTTTTTCAATTCCTCTATGGTTCGAATGTAATAATTGGAGTGTAGGTAATTTTAAAGTATTGGGTATGACTATTCTATCCCCAAAAATTAAGCATCCTGCCTCAGAATTAAGTTCATTCTTTTTAGAATAATAATTTTTAAGATTTTTTTCTTTTACATGACTTGGCCAACCTTTTTGGACATAATTTATTACTGTAGATATGAGGGGGTCGTTTGCAGATTCAACACTTATAACTTTCGCGTTCAGATTTACGGTTCGATCCTCAACTAAGTAATTCAAATCTTTAAATGAACTTTGTTCGCTCTCTATAAAATCTGCTTTACTTAAATCTTGGATCAAGGGTAATCTTGATAAACAGTCAGCAACGTAATTTTCTTTTCCAGCGGTATGAGTGATAGTGAAATCAAAAATAGACAATCTTAAAAAACATCTTTGCAATCTAGTGGCAATTACTGCAGGCCCACCTTTTTTACTGTTAAAAATACCCAATAAAGGTTTATGATCGGTAACGATGGACACTGTTTGACCCATCACGTACTTATAAAAATTTTCCATTGCGAAAACAATTGCCAAAGCTTCCCTGTGCAGTATCGGATATTTTTGTTCTGCTTTTGTGAGGCGGCGTGAGACGAAAAATACTGGCATTTCTTTATCATTTACCGTATGACTCAGAACGCCTGAAATACCATCGTCACTTGCGTCGCAGGTCACTGTGATGGACTTAGATGGATCAAAATGTGTGAGGACCCTTGCACTGCAAATTGCTTTTTTACTGTTCTCGAAAGCTTCGTTACAGCTGTTATCCCAAACCCATTTACTTTCTTTTGTTAACAGATTGTAAAGAGGCGACAGAACTAAACAAAGTTTTGGGACGAATTTTGTGTAAAATGTTATCATACCGTGAAATGCTTTGAGCTGTGTTTTGGATTGTGGCACTGGCACGGCCGTTATCGCTCTCACCTTCTCTGGATTTGGCGATACTCCTGCCTCCAAGAGAATGTGACCCAAATATTTCACATGGGACACAAACCACTCACACTTCTCGGCATTGATTTTAACGTTATATTTTGCCAATCTACTCAACACAATTTTGATCCTATCCAACAGTTCCCCCCCACCCAAAATACCAAACCCTCACAACCGCATCTTTTTTTTTTTCCCTCAACACAAAAAATGCCGCTTTTTTCCCCATTTTTTTTAAAACAAAAAACCTTTTTTTTTTTCCACCAAAACTTTTTTTTTTTTTCCCCCCCCACCTTTTTTTCCTTTAAATCAAAAACCAAAACTTTTTCTTCCCTCTTTTTTTTTTTTCTTTCTTTTTTGGGGGAGGTTATTGTGTAAATTTTTTGGCCCCCCATACATTTCGATTCTTTTTTATTTTTTTCCCCCCCCCACAATTTGTGCCCCTCTTCATTTTCTACCTTTTCAAGAATACCCTTCCCAAGTAACACCAGAAACATCTTCTTTGACAAGAATATAAGAAGTTTGTTGTAAAAAAGTCGTGAGGATGAAATACCAAACATGTCTGGTCTTGAAAAAGTTTTCAGGATGTTTGTCATCTTACCACTACGAACTATTTTTACTCACTTTTGAGTATCCATACTTTTGACTGATTTGAGTCAAACGTACTTCATTTTGGATTGTTTGGAAATAGCGTGTATGCTAGATGTTTGTAAATATGTTGATAGGTTGCATTCAAGATGAATTTTAAACATGTTTTTAACATCCTCATGCAATAGTGAAATCATTCCGAATAGATTGTGAATCCAATACAGTGACGGCTGAAAATATGTTTATTTGAAATACTGGAATAAAAAAAAATTACCTAAATGTAAGATTGTGATGCCACTCACTGATTCAAATAGAAGCCAAATTGGGCATAGGGGTTTATTCAAATGTAGCATAAAGCAACAGTTTGGGAGAATGTTTAGTATTTTTTATAAATTGTTACGTTTAATTTGTGGGGGAGTCTTTTGAGATGTAGCTACGCACAACATAATAGAAAAATTGTATTTGTATTTTCATTCATACTGACATTTCTCGGTTCAATTTTACAACAAAAAACGCAGAAAATAAAAAACGAAGATTTGAAAATCAAATGTGTTACTAATGTTTTTACCCGTACTGTAGACTTGTACTGTAGGACTGTAGACTTGGTAAATCGCCATGTTGGGTTTTGTGAATTCCATAAAGAAATCTCACTAAAATTCAATAATTTACTCGGGGTACCTTCTACGTGTTTTAATCCAATCGATGGCGCATGAAATTCGGGAAGGTAAAACGGAAAGTTGCACTGCTAACCTTGAGCCGCATATACAATTTTGATACAACTTCCATGCGCAAAGCAGTTTTTATTTCTCATTTGAAAAAGTAATAAACAATCATCTTTAACGCGTAAAATACCATTAGCTGCGATATCGTTTCGCCACTAAAAAATCTTGTTTATATTTTTTTTACTTTGTTCATACCGTGCTTGCTTTGACAAAACATATCATTATGTTATAAGCATGCTGTTGGAAGCATCCACAGAACATAATATTTGTCTTATGGATGTCCTACAAAACATCTGGTATGACCTAAAAGATGTTAAAAAATGCCACATTTATTGCGCTTTTTCGGTTATATGCGTGTATGAAATTAAGTTATTGACGTTAGAAAAAAAACATAAGTTTGGTCTAAAACGTGTATTATTAACATGAATATGACAAGTGGTGTTACTTGGGTTCTCTTCTATTTCCTTTTTTTTTTTTATTTTTTTAAAAATTTCCCTTTCTCCCCCCCCACCTTTTCTCTTTCCTCTCGCATTTTTTTTTAATTTTTTTTTTTTTTTCCCCTTTCTCTCTCCCCCCCAAGTAATTTTTCTCCCCCTTCCACCCCCAAACCCACAATTTTAATACCAAAAAAAAAAACCACACCTCCCCTTTTAACTTTTCACCTCTTTTTTTTTTCCTAATACTTTAACCTTTCTCCTCTATCACAAAAATTTCTTGGTCAGTAATAAAGCGCATTTATTAAATTTATCTATATATGTATTTGAAGAGCAAATTGTTGCGCAAGCACCCGTATCGCACTCCATCAATACTTTTGTATGGTTAACTTCTAATTCCACAAAAGCTGGGTGTTAGACTTTTTGACTCACCCAACATCACGTTGTTTACCCAGTTGGATGAATCATCTTCAACGTCCTGTCCTACCTCCGATTCGTCATCGGATGATTCGTCGTCGTCTTCTTCTATACTCATCTTAAGATCTTCCATGGCTGCAGAAAGCTGATTTATCCGTTCTTCGTACGCTCTTTTTCGGTTTACGTTACCCTTAGGAGGTTGCATTCTGTATCGTGGTTTTTTCGCCTTCGGCAGTGTGCAATTGTACGAAAAGTGCCCTTTGTTGTAGCAATTGTAGCACACAATATCACTATAGACCTTACGATTGCCACGATGACTTGAAATGTCTCTGTGCACTTGATCACCAAACGGATTTTCCGACAGTTTTCCGGGTTTGAGCGGCTTCCTGCTAACAGCCGCTCTACCGGTATTTCCTACATAATTGAATTTATTTGCTTCTAGCTTAGACATTTTTCGCGCTTGTAAAGCGGCTATTTCAATTGTTTTAGCCTTCTCTAAAAGCTGACTGAGGTTGGATTTGTAATCGGCATCGCGTATCATCGATTCTCTTGTCTTGTCATTTCGAATACCGGCCACGAAAACTGATTGTACCAACGTTGCTTCTGTTTCTACACTCACACTACAATGTTCAACGATATTCTGCAAGTCGATCGCAAAATCGTCCAACGATTCACCTTCTTCTTGTCGACGGGTTATTAGACGATGCCGTTCGGCAAACACGTTTTTATTTTCTTCATGCAACACTTTGAATTTATCCACGATTTGATTGTATGTTTTATTAACAATTTTATCTGGTTTGAAGCTACCGATAATTCTATTAGCCGTTTCTTGCCCCACACTCGTAATAAATTCCAACGCTTTTTCGTCGTCAGGGGTCTTGTTAAGCGCAAAATAAATATCCACAGTTTGGAGATATGAGTTCACATTAAGCCCAGGTACATACAAAGGAAACCTTCCTTTGATTCTTTTGTCCACTGTGATGAGCTTTTTGTCTTCTGATACAACGGCTGTAGCCATCTTATCACACTTGCCACTTGCCTCTATCGCTTCTTCGACCCTTGACCGCTTAGATCAATTTTGAACCGTGCACGTGAATAACACTAATTAACTCCGATTAATCTGATTTTCACTCAGTGCTGCACGCAATTCCGCGCCGATTTATGGCTCGTCGCCAGAACTGTTACGATCGAGGGTTTATAAGGCAAGTAGGTCTTTCGGATCACCGTAGGAAACACGTCTAGTAAGTAGCGATAGTCAATTCATACTGAGGTTTATTCGGGTTTCTCATGCATACATTTGTGTGAGGTGAGAGATGTCTCATTGCGCTCCTCTCAGTTGAGTTTTGGAAACATTAGGCGGAACAAGCTGTATGGCCTTACGTGAATCTGGGAGACAGGAAGTGAAAATATTATACAAGATAGGCCCAAGAATTCCATCCAGAGGAGTACCAGCTCTAAGAAGAAATCGATCAGATTTTACATGATGCCAGGAATGAGTGATTGGCAAGCAGTCAAACACCTGATGGGGTACCTCAGAGGGACATCATCAATGAAGCTGCAGTACTCCAGATCAGCGAATGCGGAGATATTTGGCTGTTCCGATGCCGATTGGGCTGCCCACGTGGACGACCGGAAATCAACCAGCGGATACGTGTTCCTGCTGCAAGCAGTAGCGGTGTCCTGGAGCTGCAAGAGGCAATCAATCGTGGCTTTATCGACCAGTGAGGCAGAATATGTGGCTTTGTCTACAGCGATACAGGAGGCGTCCTGGTGGCAAGGAGTCGGGTCACAATTTTGTAAAAGGCAATCGATTGCCACTGTGTTGCGACAACCAGAGCACAATCCGTGTTGGCAAGAATGGTGGAACTACTCCAAGGGCCAAGCACATATATATTCGGCATCATTTCCGATGGGCTGACGAAACCACTTCAACGTATCAAGCTGGAGCGGAATCGACATGCCATGGGAATCGAACACATTGCGTGTTTAAGGAGAAGTGTTGCGTCGCAAAGAGAAGTAAGTCGTGAGATTTGGAAAAACCAGAGTAGACAAATAAAACATTCATTCCATTTCTGAACATTAAACGAACAAGTCGTTCTTTGAATTCGCTCTGCTCAATAGTTTTTATTTCAGCTTACATAGGTCTGAATTTTTTAGGATGGGTTTAAGTAAAATGCTCGACATTTACGATTGACGCCTGTACACTCGTTTCAGGTACTGTTTTTTTTTCTTTTTCCTCTTCATTTCGCTTACGTCCTCCGGCTCTTCTTTGGTCTTCCGAAAATTCGCGCTTCATAATGGCCCAATAGATCTCGATCGGACGCAGTTCAGTACAGTTTGGTTGGTTCATGTCTTTCGGTACAAAATCCACAGAATTAGCCGCAAGGCAATGGTTCATGGGTTTGGAGTAGTGGCATGAAGCTCAATCGGGCAAAAGCCGTTTTTGCAGGCACTCAGTTTTGTAAATCTCACCATTTATGGTACCTTTGACCACTAATGGTTCACACCGTTTTCCACAAGGGCATATGGCCTACCAGATCAGGTACTTCCGTTTGAAACGGTCGTCCACAGCATTCCTGTCCCGACAACTGCTTAAAATCCGCATGTATGTAGGTCTCATCATAAACGACACATCACCGGTATTTCGTTAGCAGCTTCATGTACAGTTTCCGGGTACGCGTTTCGATAAAATTCTGCTGGCATCGGTCCTGATTTGAAAAGTTCTGCACCTTGTACGTTATCAATCTGGATAAATTATTGGCCCTCTGGACGAAACTTTACGAAACATCATTCCACTTGAAATGAACCACCAGTGTTCTCTCGGTTTTTTTTTTTTTTGGCGTTGTTCCCGGTTTTCTGTCCAGCTCCTGCCTTGTGGCCCACTGTCATTCGTTCCTGGACCCTTCCAGAAGGAACCCTTGAAACAGTCGAATGTGATGAATCTTCATCAATTTTCCCAAGGCGCGATGCGACAATTTATGGTTTTGCATGGGTGTAACCAATCCAGATCCTTCGAGATCGGATTGCTGATTTTCTTCCATCTCGACCGGAATCTTACTGACAACTGCACAACTGAGCGGATGTAAACAACACACTTTAAAGTGAAACTGTTTAAAATGAGGTTAATTTCGGTCACGTATGAACAAAATTACGCAAGTTTGAAAGTGTCGCAAAGCGTCTGCATTCCTATCCCACACCGTTAAATCTTTAGAACCCGCATCTGTTTGGACAAACCCTATAGTTTCCTCATTAAGATGACGCAAGTCACACAAAAAGAAAACTAAAAATCAACCTGAGCAAATCCTTGTAAAAAGAATACCAAACCCATTGTAGTTATGACTAAACCAAACAAAGAAAACATTCTATGAAAAAATAAAAAAATGTTACATAATTAAATGAAGATCATTCAGAAGAGAACGTAAGTACGAAGAAGGTGGGTCGATATATAAATAAACAGAATAAGCAAACAAATAACATTCAAATAATACAAACGGAAAAGTTAGATTAGAAATTATCAAAGTAATTCCAATCCATCTTTATAGCAACTAAAAAAAAACAAGAAAGAGAACTGTATCCCAACCTTTACATCCTGTAGTTAATCGTTTTTTTATATACAAGTTAGAGCGATGAAGCACATGTTTAAAAAAAAAAAAGAACCCAAATAGCCATAAATCCCGTTTTACGAATATCTAAGAACCACCAATCAACAAAATACCAAAAAGCTATTGAAATGTATAAATGGGCGAAAGAACCGTTTTTTGTTCCGTATTAAAAGAGCAACGCAGTGCGAAGAATAGTCGTAATCGTTTTATAACCGTATATATTTTTGTACCGTTTTGTAAACATCCAAAAATAAGCAAAACCAAAATAACAAATGACAACACAAAATGAAGACAAGTAAAAGCGATGACAAAAATAATAGTTTTCGTGCCTAAATAAGCAACATCACCTTAAACAACACGTTCATTGTAGATATCTCTTTCTGTTCAGAAAATCGTTGTTTCGCCGATGACCGGACGAACATAGAATTTCAAATGCAAACGATTGTCACACCAGTAATGTTTATGTAATCCAATACGTCATAGAAATGTAAAAATACCTGTTCGCAGATGAAGATGCCCTTGGTTGACGAAATTGATCGAATCACGATAGCAATCTGAACATTTCTAAATCTTTAGCTCTTAAAATGCAAAACACAAAAACACAAGCCCTTAAAATGTCACTGTGAATTAAAACTAAACCAAAAATGGCAACCACCACCGCCACCACCAAACCAATCTGCATGTACGAAAGTTGTTACAAAGACACACGGCAAGCGTAGGAAGAAATCATATCTCTAAATGCCAAATTTTGTCGAAATCCAAGAGCAGCTCTGTTGATTTTCCACCACAGAACCGAACAGACTATTTCCTCTTTTTTAAGAAACGATAGAATCATTTCATTCGAGCAGGATCTTTACGTTCTACTAAGGAAAGCAGTTTCGCTCTTGTGTCAACGGAAGCAGTCGTTAGTTTAAGCGGAGAAATAGTACCGTTAAATTTGAGCACTATTTCATTGGGATTAAACAAAACGGAAAACATTCTAAGCTAAATCTAGACCACTATCGATCGATTCTAAAATGCGGCTAGCAAACATTGAAGACCTATAAGAAAAATCTAAAGAAAGGAATCAGATCGCGCGACGATGAAGAGAAACAAAGCAGAAGTGATGTACTATTAAAAATCTATGGAGAAAAAAAAGTAAACAAATGTATTTAAACTCAATTATTGCAAACAAAACAAGCAAACAAACAAAAAAAAAACTCAACACAAAAATTGTCCGATGTTTGATTGATGAAAAAAAAAAAAAAAATACAAAGCTTAAGAATGGGAAAAAGAATAAGAAAAATCAACATCCGTACGAACAATGTAAAACCTTACAAATTATTCTGCAAGAAATGAAGGAAAACATTTATTGAGAAAAACAAACAAATGGACTGAGTTTAGGCGGAGTCAGTGATGATATCTCATTCTTGTTTTTTTTTCGCCACAGGATTTTGTGGTATTTCAATAAGACTTTCGGTGACAGTTATACGAGACAATGGGAACTGGTGGTGTCTAAGGACGTTCTGACGCATTTTTATTTGTATATCCACTAAGGAATGTATCGAAAGTAAACTATCCACGTACATTTACGTTGTACGCGTGTATTTGTGATGGTTTTAATGGCTTCATCAAAGCATGCTGCCCGTTTGACTGTCATCTTTCGTTTGTTTACTTGTTTGCACGGTTTGAATTCTTCGTTTTAAGAACCATCGTAATCAAGTTTGGGAAACACTGTTCTTTGGATGAACTGCCAGGAAGAGGCAGAAAACCCGGATCTTCCAACTCTAGACTGGATCAGAAAGTGGTAGCTCTAATTCGGAAGAACAAATCAATGCCGATTCGTGATTTGGCCAATAAAGCTGGAACCAGCGTCGGAATGATTCAACGTATCAAGAAACGGAGCAACCTGGAGACCTACAAGAAGCAGAAAATCGCCAAACAAAGTGCAGAACAGAAGCAACGCACAGCAACAAGGCCCCGGAAATTGTATTCGCGAGTTTGGCATGCGACTGGATGTATTTTGATGGACGACGAGACCTATGTTAAAGAGGACTCAAAAACCCCTTCAGGACCACCATATTACACTGCCGTCGTAGGGGAGGATGTAAGTGATGCAGACAGGTCGATTCGTGTGGAGAAGTTTGGTCGAACAGTGCTGGTATGGCAAGTAATATGTTCCTGCGGTACCATTTTTTACACTACCGGAACAATCTATGCGAACATCTGGTACAGCAGCTGAGAATGAGCAGGAGTTCAAACAAATTTGGGCTAAGCTGTCCACAAAATGTGATGAAACACTAGTCCGGAACTTGAAGATTAGTGTTCGACCATAAATTCATGAAAGAATAATATTATTTTTGTCCGGTCTACATAGTGTTATGTTAGTTGTGTTAGGGGGGATGATTCATTTAACTTAGGACCGATGTGTTGGTAATTCTTGATCCAAACAAATATATATTTTCTTCTTGACCCAGTCCATGATCTAACATCTATGAAATTTCGGAGGTGTTTGAATGAAGTTTATACCACCGACAAACCGACATGAAACTCAATCTTCACTTTTAATCAAGAATCCACAATGACCGATTCAAATGTGCAGCGATCCCATCTGTCAAAACCTATAGAATCAATTATCTAGATAAAATAAATTTGTCCAGAATTGCTCGGACATGAACCTTCTTATCAAGTTCCCAACCGTGTTCGAGGCTTCAATAAACGTTCTCAGCGAACACGAAGATGTCAGTAATATGATATGAACAGAAATATTAAGAAATTTTCTATTGTCATTCATGTCGGTTTGTCGGTGTTTATACTAGATTACATAACTTTATAAGATATTTGGGAAATGAAAATTAATATTTTTTGTATGCTTTGTATGATTCAACTCATTATCTTGAAGTTATTCGGTTGAGTGCACATATTTGTTTTGTAATATTTTCTTAGTGAAATAAAATGTCGTTTGTTTTTGTTGATTATGTGCTAGTTAATCAAAGCTAACATATTAACAACAAAACAAACACCCAAAGCTCCCAAGTAACATTGCCCAAACCATCCAGCTTTATTGAGTTTTATTAAAGTTCTATGAAAGCCCCTAGATATTAATTTGGCTTTTTTATGGCACTAAGAGGTGCCAATAGGTTTCATATTTTAGTCAGGTTTATGATTATTTACGATTTCAAAACCTTGTTTTCTCAAATTCCTTTTACTCCTATCAAAGGATTTATTTTGACTTTATGAACTCGTAAGCATTTTAAGCATTTTAAGCATTTTAAAACCATTTTGCCTCCAGTAAATACATTAAACGGCAAATTGGCATTGAAGGAAGCCACCATAAAAAACTACTAAAGTAGGCGTTTCTAAATAACTTCACGTATTTAGGGGAGTTTAAGAGACCCTTGCAGCCGTTATACGCATAATTGTCCCATGTTCTATGGGATTCCCTATATACATGGGACAGTTATGTTTATAACGGCCGCTCGTGATCTATACACTGAAAAAAATCTTGTAGTAAAAACTACCATTTTACCCGACTATGCCTATCTTTAAAATTACCATGAAATTTCAGTCAAATTTACTACGTTTATGGTAAAACCTTCAACATTTGTGGTATATTTGACAGACCTCATATTGATATCAACCGCACCATGGTTGATCTAATCGCAGGCATGGTAAAATCAAACGCATTTATAGTCAGGTGAAAATTGTTGGTGTTTGCGCTTAATTTAACCCTCTAAATGGTAGTTTCTACTGCAGTTTTTTTTTTGCGTGTACAAAAATATGTAGGGTTAAGCACTACTTTGGCACAAAATGATTCTCTTTGTCTCAGGGGGTTGGCCAAATTGTGAAGATTCTTCGTATAAAAGTACATCTTTTGGCCCTGTATCAGACAATTCAAACAGAGTTTCCCGCAACCTTGCCCGCAATATTAAAACTTTTTTCTCAGATATTATTTACTGCCAAATGAATCAGAAGAGCAGAGAACCGAGAACTCCCGTTTCATTTTACTCAATTTAACAGTAACAGTAACATTTTCGTGAAAGAAAAAGAGATAGTATACAATCCCAACAAACATCGGTGTTGAATTAGAGCTTGTTCAAGCAAATTTGGAGAAGCTATTCAGCTGTTTCTTCTAGAATAGCTTAATAGCTTCTCCAAATTTGTTTGAACAAGCTCTAATTCAACACCGATGTTTGTTGGGATTGTAATAAAAATTGAGTAAAATGAAACGGGCGTGTATCTCTTTTTCTCTCACGGAAATGTTACTAAATTTTCGTTAAAAAGTAGATCTGCTCAATTTATGATTAGATACACATTTCACGAAAATTGAGTAATATTTCCGTGAGAGAAAAAGAGATACAAGTATACAATTCTAATAAAAAATTGAGTTAAATGAAACGGGAGTGCACATATTGCTATTTTGAGTTATTGTCACTCAAATTTGGGCTAATCAGGATGAGCGTGTGTTCATCGTTGATCTGTCACCGATCTGCCCTATCGGCATCAGTTCGCTAAGGGTTTGTGATTGTTTACAACATCGATTCGCAAACTATCCGAGCGGACGAAACCGCACAAAATTGTTTATCATCCCCGAAATGCTGCCGTTTTTTCCTTCGCTGAGGCCGGCCATTGCCAACAGCCTGTGGTTCGCGGCGGACGAATGCTGCGACGAGGATGCCGAGGTGAACGCAATGGAAACGGAGAACCAGGAATGGGTAAGCTGATCTGTCAATTTTGGATCATGATTCAGAAGGAACTGTAACAGAGGTGCATTCTAGCTCAACCGTATCGGTCAGATAGGAGCGGATTTAGTGCCAATTGGAAAGAATGTTAATGAGCACACGGATAATATGGATTCGGAAGATGAAGATGGTAAGTGTGAAACGATATGGTTGCTATCAATTACTTTAAATTTTTACTAGGTTGTCAAGTAACTGTATGAACTTGGGCTTACAACGAAATTGACCTAGTGGTGATTTTTGTAATTGTGTACTTTCAATCTCATGCAAACTTGTTTACAAATTATTAATAGTGGAATCAATTTGCATAGTACAGTAGTTTATTTTTATTGAAGTGTCAGGTTGAGCAATGTTGACTACAGAAGCATGTATCGATCAACTGTAAGAAGCGAAAAATCTTTTTAGTATCATGCTATATATATATATAAATGGTTTGTTTAATTAGGTTACCATGCATTTTTGATTCACCAAATCCAGAAAATTCATCTTCAACGGAATGGCACCCTGTCGAACAGAGATGCAACGACTGACCATTCGCAAGGCTTTGGCCAAATTATCCGAAGAATACCGCATATACTTTCCCTCGAAAGCCGACATGATGAACTGTAAATAATAAGGAACATGGTGAAAACATGATGCCATATTTTGTGCATCAAATATGCTGATTTTCTGATAAAGTGTTACACAAACAGCCGAAATGTCATGGGATGAATGTAGTACATACCTGTTTTCCTCATTTGGTAGTGATTTCAGCTTTTAAAACTGTTAATCTCGTAATAATTGAAACTTGTCTTAGCACACACGCTAACAGGAAAATTTGATGATTTAGAGGTGCACACAACTGCTTACGAACCGCGGTTTCAGGTATGAGCATTTTTTCTCATCATATATTCCATCAATCGAAAGACAACACAATTAACAAGCTATTGATGTCGAAAGTCAATCTCAAAAATGCAGCAAATCATAGTTACAGCACGAAATATACAAAACTGCGCAAAATTCGACAATGCACAAAATATAGTGGACTTACGGTATTCCAAAAACCATCCCTGGAATTTTTGAGATTTTTTTTAAACCGTTTATAGTTGGCGAATATCGACTAGATTTTTCGTGTGGGATTTTTAATTTTTACAGTATGGTATTTTTAATTTTTTTAAGAAAGCTACTTTAAAGTTGAGCTACAAAATCGGAACCTTGAAAGCACATGGAACTCTGAAATTATTTTCTAACGGCTTCTAGCTTGTCAGATGCTAGACGGCGACGCTTGAATGATGCTGGAGATCCCTTCATTTGGATGTGGTGTGTGACGTCATGATGAACTGCAGTTTCCATACTTGTTGGAAGCGTGACGTCCCGGTATTCAGTGAGAATGTCACGGAACGGATGATTGGTTACTACGAGCGTTACACTATGGACAGCTGCTTCTCTCAGACCACCGATTGGTGTGAGTTTAGTAACACTATCGATTAGACGGCAATGTTTCAGGTCTACGATAATACCGAAGGGTGCCAGGAAGTCGGTACCAATAATTACCAATTCCAACGTTTGCAACTAGGAAGAGCCAGTTGATTTGCGTTGATTCTGTCTCTATGGCAGGAAGAATTGAGACATCGGAACCCATAGGCGTAGCCAGGATTTCAAATAGGGGGGGGGGGGGGCGAGTTTTTTTTTTAGAGAGAGAGAGAGAGAGAGAGAGAGAGAGAGAGAGAATTACATCGTCTCCAACCAGTGGTTGCACATACTGAACAATTAACATTAACGGACACTTAACGGACAATACAACGCCCGGTGGACCAGTAGAGTAGGGTCATTTTCATGTTCCGACAGATGGAGCGGGAATGGAGCCCCATTTATGTGACATTACGCCTGAATGCGGGTGGATTATCTTCTCTACTCTCACCCAAAGTATTTGACAATACCCGTCCGTTTCTTGCAACAAGATTAAACAATTCTAGGCGCGAGGCCAAACATTTAACGGGTCATGTTGGATTTTTGTATAGAATAACCACCGAATTTGTTTGCAGTTTGTACTGAAAATGTACTTTTCATCCGCGACCCTCTCACCCAAAGCAACACAGAAGAAACACCGTTTTTTACTCACCATGCTCACACCGTTTGAATAGATTATATTTTTTTAATGGTTGTTCAAATAATAAGTGATTAGCTTTTAACAAACATACATTTTGAGTTTTGGTGGTTTATAGCTTATGGTTTGTGTCTCCTTTGCTCACCTTTAGTATAATTATTTTATCTGATATTTTCTAAACAGGAACATCAAACATAACCTTTTAATACGACGTAAGTAACAAATGTAAGCAAGCTGTGTTTTTTGTGCTGAATTGTTGCTAATTGCATTCTCAACACACGAGTAGTTAGTAAATAATTTAAGAAATTTTATTCATCAATGACGAATAGAAATTCATATGCGTTCCAACAGCTATTCCTCAATATTTTAAAAATAATTTATAAACACATCTGCATCTGCGTTTTGAAATTTGAACCGATTTATCTGATATGATCCAACTGAAACACGTTCTGTCGAAACACGGTATATGTAGCAATCATGTGTATCTGAGTAGTATGAAACCAAAACGGTGTATCATTGAATTACATTAAAATTGTTGTTCAAATTCGAGAAATACAACCATTTTGCATATTTTTCTATTCGTGGTTATTTCAGCTGCATGAAAAAAACATTCGTTTTGTTTTGTTTGCTTGTTTTTTTTTAATTACATGCTGGAAAATATTATACTTACTTTTGAAAAACTTTCGAATGTCCATTTATGGTACTTCTGGATAAAATGAATCAAATAACTGCTTTAGACTGCTTATAATTAAAAAAAAAAACCGTATGTATTTTACCCGATGATTCGTTTTGTTATGAAGGTTCTTCTGTTTATAAACACGCGCAGAACCATCGCTTATTCTTCCGGTCTTCCTCTAAACTCTCCACCGATTGCTTGTCGATCGGCCAAACTTGGAAGACATCTGCATGGAGTTATCTCAAATTATAATAATCCGTCCAATCTATCACAAAACGTTGCGATTGGTTGAGCGGACTGAAGATAATGAAATCCATTTGTATAAGGCCAAGTCTCTCCCGGTTGGTATTAAACCGATGAGCATGGATATCAATAGAAACATAAAGTTACCAGAAGGCACAAAATGCATCTACGGACTCTTATTTTTACGAAATCCCTCAATTTCAATTTTTAATGGATTAGCATAGATTGTTCATTAGACACTTCAACTTGATTGATACAGTTATTAGTTACAGCAGTGCAATAGATTGTAGAATACAGTAGTAAAAATTGTAAGTTACGAAAAAAGAGTTTGGTTCGAGCATCGGCTGTGAAAGGTTGTGTCGATGCTTTATTACGCACTATTTTCCTATCGAGCATGGCGCGTTTCGTGTTGTTTCGGTTATCTATAATTCGGTGTAACGAGTGATCGAGTGAGCACAGTAAGAGAACAACAAAGCGTCTCTCAAGCGTTCATAAAATTATCCTTGTTTTCCTAACGGAAAACCACCATCACACTTTGTGAGTGGCTCCAATAGCATCCTTATTATTGGTTTAACTCAGATCAAATCGGATTTCCAACATTATAAAAAATCACCTTGTTTTTCCGATGAAAAAACACCATTACACTTTGTGTGTGGCCCCAATAGCATCCTTACGGTTGTAATCGGTTCGAATCAGAGATCGGTATCAGAATTTAAATATTTTACTAAACGAAGCGTGAATTCAGCTTATTGTTTACCAAAACGAACCCTGCTGCCACCCAATCTTGTCATCCAAAATCCCAGTGATTTCTCGTGGAAGTCTTGGCTTCCAATAAAACGTCCAAATAAACGTTAACGCATTCTTACCCTTTCCTTATTTGACCTGCATTCGGGCGAGGCCAGCGCCGGTATTGCCTTAGTTTGGGATCACCAGTTTTACACATTGAGCATGTTTGCATCATCTGTTGATCTTCTGAGTAATAACAGCTGAACTGGCAGTAACGGAATAACAACTTCGGGCGGTCAATCATGCTCATTATCCTGCTCATGCTCATAAAAACGGATAAATTATTTGAATAGGATAAGACAACTGCAACTTCTCGCCCTGACTAGCTTGCTGTTCTGCTTCTCACACGCTGAATCAAACTGTAAGATATGATCAACATATATTCTCAATAATACGAAACTACAGTACCCTAAAACGGAGAAAGCGGGGTAACGGGGCGGTTTGACCCATGCCATGAATAGTTCAAATAAATATTTTTCGTTAATACTTTTTCTAACTATCAACTGTGTTTCTTAATCTAGTATTATTTGGCTTCTGAAAGCTATAGCATAGGTTTGAATATTCAGTTTTTTGATTAACCAAGAATTAAAAAAATACCCCTTCCCCCACGCCCCCCCCACACCCGCCACTTTTGTTTTGTTTTTTTTCCTTTTAAAAAAATAATAAATAATTATTTTCTTACTATTAAAACTATTATATAATTACAACTTTTTTCTCACTTTTTTTTTTTTTTTTTTCCCCTTCCACAACCAGCCCCCCCTTTTTTTTTTTTTACAGGACAGCCACCACCCCCCCAACACCACAAACTCATCATATTTTGTTACAATAACTTTATTTTACTTAATTAAGTAGTATTGGAGTAACATCAACTGTATTGCAACAAGTTACCTTGCAATCTTCTAGAGATAAAAAAAATACAAGGAAAAAGAAAAAAAATGTGGTAACAGTGAGAAAAAAAAAAAAAAATCATGCCAAATTTCTTTTGGTAAAATAAATAATAATATATTGAAACAAATAATAAAATTCTAAAAATAAAATCAAAACTTAGGGGGGGGCAACGCCCCCCTGGCTACGCCTATGTCGGAACCTGTATCTAATCCAATCCAAAACAAACGCAGCCATTACAAGAAAAGATCCTGGAAATAATTGGGTTTGACGACGTTCTTCTTTTCCTATCTTAGCGTTTCAAGCTTAGGGCTTGTTCTCAACTTTGTGTTCTAAATGCACTTCCACAGTTATTAATTGAGAGCTTCCGATGCCAGGTACCCTTTTTGGCGTATATCGTATGATTAGTATGATTGTGTGGCAAGTACAATTATGCCCAGAGTCGAGAAATTTTCCTTAACGAAAAAATCCTAGACCTGGCCAGGAATCGAACCCAGCTACCTCCCATGGTTTTGTTTTCCGCCCTTTACCGACTGAGCTAAGGGAGGACCCGTCTAGTTATTATTTTGTCAATATTGATGCTTGCAGCCAGTGCCTTGGATTTTCATACAATATCCATGAGAAGTGAAAATGATTTTATCCCATTGTAAGAATGATGTGAATTTTCCCGGTTTTCATGGTTACCGCTGTCACTTCTATGCCAACTGAATTTTCTTTACTGCAATGAATGAAGTCGGCTCTAAGTGCGGGTCGAAAATCTGCTGTCACTGCTGTTTTGATTATCAATCGGTAAGCATTAATTTCATTTGACGAAATCTGAATATCATCTCTTGTGATGATTTTGTTTATTACTAAGTTTTTTTTAAATCCTAATACGAACATGGAACAACCAGGGCAGTCATCATCGTCCCAGAAGAATAGATACTTGCAATGTTGAGCAAGAATACCCTGGACTGGGCTGCCCTTGCATATATTCCAAGCCCGACGGGTAATTGATATTCATTGTGGTTTTATAAATTTAATTTCTGACATTTTGAAATTCATATTGAAAATGAACCTGTTTACATAAATGAATATCAAAGCATTTTGAAAATCAAACGTTCATTCTTCTGGTTACGTTTGTTGTCACGAGTTATCATTTGATTTTCGCATGAAACTTATAGGTAGTCAATGTTATGTTGCCTTAAAATCCACGCTTTTGAATCTAACGAGCATGACTTTTATCAAGACTGCTTGCAGCATATCAAAGACATGATACAAGCGTCAAAGCGGCCAGGCCTACTGCGATACATTAACCGCAAAGATTAGAATTATTCTGTAAAATGTATCAAAACACTAGCATTAAATTATTGACCAAGGTTCTAAAAATAGACCTGTTACCTGCCCTGCAATAGCAGCAGCCTGGAAGACTCCTGCACCACAATCTCACAGTTTCGTATGTTAATGTTCGCTTGGGTTCTAACCGAATAAGTTTATTCGGAGCAGTCTCAGCTCATTATCCTACCATTTCAGCAAATGACGAAAGTGATGACTCCGACAACTCGGATGAGGACGACGAAGACATGGATGAGCTCAACAATGCAGCCCGGGCCAATGATCGGCTGGTAATGGAAACGGCCTACAACAACACGGACGATGAGATACAGCCGAACGATACGCTGTAATCCCGCATTTCACCCATAATCCATTCCATGGAAGTTTCTTTCGTTGTGATACAAAACAAAATCCTTCAAATACACGTTATTATATCTCACTTTAATTGTAATATGTAACTCGGGAAAGTGAACTAAAAATACACATAGTTTTCCTAGGTAAAGGGATTCTCTTCTGCACTTTCCTATCTCGAGAAAATTCCGAACCAGGACTCTCCCCGCGGGCTACAGCGTCTCGTTTGAAAATGCCTTCCTCAGTAATCGGACTTTAAAATTGTTTGCCTTAAGTTACGAATTCAAAATTTTGCATTCCTTGACTGAAGATCTCCTGAACACGCGAGCGATGTGCTCCTCTACACTGCTAACTAGACTGAACTCAAAAGTAGGGGGGGAGGGGGTGGTGGGGTCTTACAAACTACTATATAGTTTTATTTTTTGTAATAATTACACTTACAGTAAAAGATGAACTTGCTCTGTTTCTAAAACGGACTTCCGCGCGAGAAAGAAAAACGAATTTACATGGTTTGTTAGACAATAAGAAATTGTGGTGTGGAGGCGTGGTTTCTGTTGCTTTTATGATTTGAACTTTATTCTTTCTCGTCACTTACCATGCCTTGCTTCTATCAATGTATGTGAGTAGTCTGTTTAAAAGTTATGCAAATATAATTCCACTTCATGTGAAAATTCCTCGTCATCTATGTTGTTTTTTTTTTTTATTAGTTTCTAACGGCGATCGCGGGATCCACTGCGGCTGCGACGGTCGCGGTCGCGTTCACGGCTCATGCTGCGGGACCGTGATCGGGAACGGCGTGGCGAGCGGGATCTGTTGTTTGCACCGCAATTGCGGAAGAGAGGAGAAAAAGAGCAGATGGCACACGATGTAGTTAAGGAGCTTGGTCCGGGTCGGGTGGTGGTGAAAAGGGTTGTGTTGCTGCGTCGCGGCGCCATTCGAAAAAGTGGGTGGCGGTCGTTGCAGTAGCAGTTGTTTATCAGCACGGAAGCGATGGAACCATTTCAGGTACCGAACGAGGACTTCCTTGGATGAGTGGATGAGCGTTTATTTTTACTTTTTTTTTTTGCAGTGTATGGCTCGCTTGGTGGGTAGAGTTGAACGCACACGAGCGACGGAAGTCATTGTTCAGTGATGGATGGTGTTGTTCCAGGAGTTGATTGGCGGAACCCGCTTCGTTGTGGTAGTAGGGGAGGTAGAAGAAGTTGACCATGTCTGTGTGTGTGAGAGTGTGTTTGTGAGGGCTGAAGATGCTCCCGGTAGGAGATCGCAGCTTGCAGTTATACAAGTTGGTAGTACACAAGTTGACACAAGAAGAACTGTGATCGTTTTTGTGTTTGTGTTGGTTGGTTGGTTGATTGGTAGAGGTGCTCACAGAAACGGTTCTGTGTCCGCCGAACGTTGAAACGCATGCTGAAGTAACGGGACAAAGATGACGAACGACGAGCGCAGCCGAGGTCCACTCTTTCACTCTCTTGGTCGTCGTCGGGCGAAGGAAGAAGACAGTCTCGGTTTTTTGGAGATTGAGATGTATGTCGTTGGCGGATGTGTGATGTGTTGATTTTGATGGGATGATAGTGACTTAAATTAGCTGGTTAGAAACGAGCCTGATCGACGGGATGGTTTCGGTAACTGGCTACGGCTAGGCGATGGTTGCCAATACATGAATGATGGAAGATGATCGCTTGGAGAAGAGCGTGATATTTTTCGGTTCGAGACTACACTGCACAATTGGGTGTATGCGCTGCGATGTGGTGATAGAAGATAACTAATAACTGGGTATGTTGGGGGTGTTGTTTGTGGGAAAGGATTTCATCGTTTGATAGCTTTAAGGAAAACCGAATTGACAGGAATCAGGTTTTCAGAGATAGGTGTCGCTAAACAAAAATGAAAACGACGTGAAAACTTGTTTCAGTCTACACTGACATGTGTTCTGTCGCGATTGTCATTTTCGACACGGCGGAAAAAACTAACTCTCTGAAGAAACCAATTTTACTCAGTTCGAATTGCTTGCCGGAGTTGTTTGATTCACTGAGTTAATCTTGACGGCGTGTTGAAAACGATAATTTCCAAAGCACATTTCAATGCACAATAGAACAGGTTTCAAGTCGCGGCGGTAAAAGCTTGATTCAGAGGATCGTGGATCACATTGAGGATGAACTACACACGTACACATACACCCCGCCAGGTACTTGATTATTACCAACACTGATTTCAAGAGAAAAGAGATTATTGCAATGAACGAAGAATACGAAAAAAAAATGGTAAAATGTATTAGCTAAAAAATCGCACTGGTTCAAAAAAAAAAAATAGGGAAAAAGAAAATACAGGAATTTAAATTCATCCTACCTTTTCCAAGGAAATGGACAGCGTAACTCTTTTGAAAAAAAGCTAGGATGTTGATTGGTGGTGTTGATTTATATTTTGGTGGTGGTGGTGGTTTCTGACGAAGAGCGCCTACCGGGGACGTTGACTGTTGACGAATTTCTATTGTTTTTTTTTTTTTTTTTGATTATCTACAGCTGTTTCTACTGACATTGCACACATGTTGATGCGGTTATGGCGAAGAAGAGGACGCGCGGTCGGTTGCAGTTAGCGGTTCTTTTTTTTTTTTTTTGCGCACTATACATTTCGATTCTAGAAGCAGTAGTAGTTGGTGGTGGCTGGTGGTTGGTGGTGGTGGTAGTAGTAGTAGAAGGGTTGTCGCGGTGGTGTCGTAGTAGGAAGAGCAATTCGGAAGGCTGATGAGATGAGTAGCTGTAGTAGTAGAGTTGTAGGTGGTTGCGCTCGTTTCGGACGGAGAGATGGTGGTCGGCAGTTGGGGAGAAGAAGCCCGGAAGATCGTCGATGGCACCCCTGAAGATATGGGGGGCGGCGGTGCGAAGATATCAACCGTTGGATCTACTTCGCTTCACGCAAGTTGGTTGCTTGTTCTGTGCTTCAAGCAAAGGTATTCATTCCTGCCTGGAAAGGGGTTATGATCCCCTCGCCTTCAAGTCGGAAGGACAAATTTCAACAAAATTCGTTGTTGTTGTTGCTGCGGTTGAGAGCAAGTGGAGATGCTTGATTTCAGCGGCAGCAGCAGCAGCAGGTTCAGCGATGTCGTCGAACGATGCAGCAGTTGATGAAGTGCTGACGTTGGCGATTGCAGTAGTAGTTGTGGTGGCAGTAGCGGTAGTAGCACTAGCAGTAGTAGTAGTAGTAGTAATAGTTGAGGTAGTTGTACGGTTGGTAGACGGGAGACTACTTGAAGAGCTTGCGCGACGAGAGAGCGAACAAGTCTAGAAGAAATCGAAGAGGCTGAAGAGGTTTCTTTGGTGGTGATGGTGGTGGTGGTGATTTGGTTGGTTGTGGTGATGGCTGTGGTGGTGGTGGTTTTGGTGGTGGATTTGATGCTTGCGCTTGTCTTGACAGTAGAACTACTAGTAGAAGGTTGGTTAGATGAAGTTCTGTGGCGGAAGTTGCTGACGCAGAGTTTCATAGCAGAGCTTGCCCTGAAATTTGGTTGATCACCGGAGGTTAAAAATAATCGCATTCGCATATTTGATGATGGGGTTTTGGTTTGATGTGTTTTTTTAAATATATAGAGAACTGAACAGATCAATATGGGGGCTAACTGAATAAAATAGGAACAAAGTAAACATGTATGGAGAAAGTTTTGATTAAGGTAGTCTGTCTTGTAACTTTTGTACGAGGTCAATTTGTGGGAAATAATCATATCTAATATAAAATTAATGTTTTAGCATGAGACGATTTTGAATCATTGAAATCTCAGGGAATATTCGCTTCATAGTTTGATACTAAGCAAGTACAACTCATTCATTTCTTAAAAGTCGAGCATGCTTACACAATAATCGTCTAATAATGTTATGTAATAACGTCTTATTGGTATATTCGCTACTGTATTTTGGTAGTTTGAAGTCAATTTGTCAGAAATGATCATATTTACGTTGATGGAATATTAAATCTTAAGGACGATCTTCCAAAGGTATCACAAACGAACAGTTGTTTGAACTCAGTTTTGAGTATAATTCGAATTTTGGAGTCATTTTACAATCCTGACAAGATTTAGTTACTTTTGAGTGTCTGCACCTTTAAATAAATTGAGTCGAAGTGGACCTAATTTTAGGTTCGGGGAATTGGCCGGATTTATATTGAATTCCAACTAAGCGATACCAAGTGGCGTTTTCGTGCGCTTGAAAAGTGACCGCAAAGTTTGATTTTTCTGATGCGGCTCATATGCAACGTTGCCTCAGCTCCGTCTCGAATGAACTAAAACGTCTACAGCAGACGTACAGTTTAAAGAGACGTTAATATAATGAATGAATGAATGTTGCCTTAGCTATTTCCCACTTTTACGATAACGAACCGATAATTGGGTTTAAGGCTATCCAACAAAAGCGTCCATGGGCTGCAAACATTTGAAATGACGTTTCCAAAAGGAAACCGGTTTACCACCAGTCATAGGAAAGGAAAAAAAATGTCTTATTCTCAAAATGATCTCTCATGTTTACATCCATCCCGGAAACTAACAGATCCAGCGACAGCGGAAGGTCGTATTCGTATGCGTTTTTCCTTTGGTCGATCGGCGGTTGAGTTGACAGCGAAAGCAAAGAAGCTGCTAATCGAAATCAACTGGAACCGGTTTGCTATAGTTGGAATGGTCTCACCAAGTTCTGCTCTTCGATGAAGCATAACTTTCTTGTTTCCAGGCAAATTTTGGGGCCCAACATTTACGAACTTTCTGTCGTTTATATTACGGCCGGACAATGTTTCTAGCGACATATAGGATTTGCGCTGTAAACAAAGTTACACATTGCCCATTAGCGTCAAAAATGATCAATGCCTTTGGCTCCCTTTCAAAAATATATTTTGATCTGATTATTGCTCGCTTGGCATCATCTGAAAAGTGTTTGTATTTGTATTTGTCTTTGATTCATCGGCCTTTGTGGTCTACATGAAATACTTAAATCTAATAAAAGTCAACTTTAAAAACGGTTCAGCAAGCGGTGACCAAATCTTGAGGCGGACATGTTGAAATCAAATTCGTCGGATACTACGTTGAACCGAAGGATCGTGGCGACAATGGAACTATTTGCAGCATGATTAATTGCTTGTAATTCCCCGTGAAACAACGCTCTCGGTCGAAGGGTTCGGGCAGGAACATATAGACTGATTCTCGACAGCAGCTCAGGAACATCGTATTCAGATAAAAGAAGCTTGGCAACGAATACAGATTGCGTGACATTCCTACGGCCAGAGTATCCAGCCCTAGCAGGCGACAGCGATCGGCGTAAGCAGGCAAGTTTAATGGGTGGGTGGCGCAAAGCATATCTTACGAATCTGCGTTGGACAGCTTCAAACCGCGCACTCCATGCAGCCTGGCAGGGTTTCCATACATCAGATGCAAACTCAAGAATAGAGCGTACCAGCGAGCAGTTAAGAGCTTTGAAACACAGCGGGTCACGAAACTCATTGAAGATTTTGAACATGAACCCAAGCTGGCGATTGGCTTTATCAATGATACCTGAGAAGTGGCGAGTAAAGGTTAGCTTTGCGTCCAATACAATTCCGATGTCTTTAACACGATCAACCCGTTGAAGTGGAGATCCAGCAATAGTATAATCAAACTGGATAGCATTATTCGTTCGACCAAAACTTATGCAACATTTTTAGATGCTCAGAACCATCATATTTCGCACGCACCAATTACTGAATATTTCAAGAAGTTTCTGTAGTTCATATCAGTCTGCTAGGCTTCGAACAACTAGATAAATTTTAAGGTCATCTGCAAACAGCAACAGAATCGTTTATAAGAAGCGAGAACAGCAATGGTCCCAGGGTGCTTCCTTGGTTCGAAAAATAGTCCGATGAATTGTTTCCAATACTAACAGATACTTGACGTTGCACAAGGTAAGATTCGAACAGCCAGGTGCAGAAAGCAATGGAACAACCAATTTTCTCCAGTTTTGCAAGCAGTAAGTCATGGTTAACTTTATCGAAGGCAGACTTGAGATCGGTATAAACAGCATCGACTTGGAGTTGTTTACATACGTTCTCCATGCAAAACGACGTAAAGCTGACAAGATTCGTTTTAACAGAGGGGCCGGGATAAAGGTCGTGTTGATAGGGGCTGATGTAATTCTTGCAGGCAGCAAACAATTTGTCGTTGATCAGCGACTCAAATACTTTTGATTGCACACCGAGTGAAGTAATGCCACGGTAATTTCTTATATCACTTCCTTGAAAACTGGGAACATAGTACAGCACTTCCACTGCATTGGAAATTTTGATTGCTGGAGTGATAAGTTGAATAGCAGAGAAAGTGGAGTACCTAAAATGTCGGAGCATTTTTTCAACACAGCAGAAGGAATAACGCTAGGTCCAGAATTGAAGGACGATTTGGTCTTGCGTATCGCCGAAAGAACCACCTGAACGTCGACAGCAAAGACATCCATGTTAATCACATCGCTGGGTACTTCCCGCACAGCACTTTCAATATTAGCTTGAGATGGTAAAATCGCTTGAAAATACACTCGAGAAGTGTCTTGCAAAAAGGCTGCATTTCTCCTCGGTAGTCCGTGTAGCGTCTCTATCGAGAAACACACATGACGGTAGTCCAGTTTCCTTCCTCTTAGAGTTCACGAACGAACAAAATTTTCTTGTGTGCGATGTACATAATATTTGTAGCAGCGCCGATATTCATTGCTGGAGCGATTAAAATCCAATTTGGTAGAGGCAGATCGTCGAATTTCATGTTGCGTAGAAGAGCATTAGTCCACGGAGGTTTTCTCGGAGTTTGGCACTTCGGTACAGCTGCCAAAACACTCTCACGCAGCAAACAGTTGAAGCGGTCAACAGCTGATTCAATATCACCCAAAACATTCCAGTCGATACGGGAGATAAGCAGTGTCGAAGCAGTTGAAAATCAGTTTTGCGGAAATTGAGTCGATCGGTGCTTACAGGTTCATCAAAATGGAGATAAGGTTCCTATGCAATTGATATATCCAGAGCAGGATGGTAGTTATCAAGTGGCACAATGAGCTTCAACGACAGTACATTTGCGCAGTGAGTTCTTGCAGATGAACACCAAGTCGAGCAAGTTTGATTGGACGTTGGAAACTGAATTGTATGGGTACTAAGAGTAGCATTCTCACCAGTTTTTGTTCCTTTCGAAGATCTGTACACCTGGAATCGGTTCCGGTAGTGATCTGAAGAGGACACTTCCAGAATCTCCTTTTCTGGTGCTGTTCGGCGGCTCAAATTCATGTTTTTCAATCCAGAACTACAAAAACATCATTCCATGGAACAGCAAGAAAATTTGTCCATTTCCGGAAATTCTGGAATTGATCTCGTTCCTTTGGACGGTTCAAAATTCATCATTTTGCAACCAGAGGTGCGAGAGCATCATGCCATAGGCAAACGACGGGATATGACTACTTCCCGATTTCCTGATAACGGATCCGGCCGGATCTAAAACGGGCACTTTTAGAACCTCGTGATCTGGACGGCTCAGAATTCTTGATTTTTCATCCAGAAGTGCTGGGTTTTCCATTTGCCGTTTTCGATCTTCAAAGTTGAGTAAAACAAAATGTGTGTGAGAGATATTCGAAGTTTAATTTTTGTTTGAAAATACCATTATGTATGGAATATGATATCCTTCAAATGGCCGCCTCAACTTCGCTTGGGAGGCGTGCTTCAGAGAGGTCCAATTTTCCATGACTCTGGACAACAAATCGGGCTGAATCTCGTTCATGGCCTGAGTAATGTTGACTTTGAGGTCATCGGTGGTGACTTGTTGCCATAGACTTGTGACTTAAGATAACCCCACAAGAAAACGTATTGCGGAGTTAAATCACGCGATCTTGGTGGTTAGTTGACATCGCCTCTGCGCGAAATAACCATGCCCGGAAATCGTTCATACAAAATACCGATTGTTTCGTGCGCTGTGTGGCACGTTGCACAGTCCTGTTGGAACCACATATCACTCACATCCAGTTTAGGCCACAAAAGAAATCTTCCAAACAGACCTGATTCCTTGCTGATCTTGCTAAAATGTACATGAATTTATGCCAAATCTAGCATTCCCTTTATGTGCATTGGATAACGCAGAAAATTAAATGTTTCTTTCAACCTGTGCAGAAGAAGTCGGTAATCATCAACTTGTAGCGCTCTCCGTTGTCGGTGATGGCCTCACCAGCGTCGTTTTCGAAGAAGTACGGACGCCGAGAAGTAAGTAACGCCTCCTGCCTAAAATGCACACCAAACAGTGACATTCTGGGGATGCATTGTCGCTTGGTGGACCTCATGTGCATTAGCCTTGTCCCAAATTCGACAATTCTGCTTGGTCACATACCCATTCATGCAGGAATGGGCCTCGTCGGTGAACAAAACCGGGGTCTGTTTCCAACTGCTCCAAAACCCTCTCAGCGTACACACGGCGCTGTCTACGATCGTTAAGCTTGAGCTCCTAGGTCAATCTGATCTTGTATGCGTGCAGAATCGACTGCCGCGGGTTCTCCTGCACTACAGCGGCGATATTCTCGGCAGACCTTGCCATCCGCTGACGTACGGGTGGTGGTTGAGATTTCACCGAACCGGTTTCCTCGAATTTGTTCACCACATTGCGAATATACCTCTCTGTAGGACGATTATTGCGACCGTAAAATGAGCGAACGTTCATCGCGTTGCACGTATTGTTTGACGCCAGAACTCTCCAGGGTAATTTGACAAGACAATTTATGACAGCTAATTTGACACTTGTAGCTTCAACAATATGGCCGCAATCAACTGTCAAAGTTAGAAAATCCCTATTGGTAAACCTTTTATATGGACATCATTCCATGGACCAACAAGGCGGTTCTGACTCTTTCGAATACTCTTGAATCGGTTCCAATAGGGCCCCGACAGAACCTCATGAATCTCATAAGCTGCCGTGCAGTTGTTTAACATTGCATTGGAGGGTGTGATTCGAAGAGCTGGGATAGACACGAGTGGCACGATCTTCAGGAAGTCTGTCCAACTATTTGGCTTCGCCGACGACGTTGATATCGTAGCACGTAACTTTGAGACGATGGCGGAAACGTACATCAGACTTAAGGCTGACGCTGGTAGGATTGGGCTTGTGATTAATGCGTTAAAAACAAAATACATGAAGGGAAGAGGCTCACGAGAAGACAATGTTAGCCTCCTAGCACAAGTTCAGATCGACGGTGATGAAATCGAGGTAGTAGACGAATTCGTGTATCTGGGCTCATTGGTGACCGCCGATAACGACACCAGCAGAGAAATACAAAGGCGCATTATGGCTGGCAATCGTGCCTACTTTGGACTCCGAAGGACGCTAAGATCGAACAAAGTTCGCCGAACCACAAAGTTGACCATCTACAAGACATTGATTAGACCGGTAGTTCTCTACGGCCACGAAACATGGACATTGCAAGTGGAGGACCAAGTTGGAGTCTTTGAACGGAAGGTGCTGCGTACGATCTACGGTGGAGTGCAGATGGAAGACGGAACGTGGAGGAGGCGAATGAACCACGAATTGCACCAGTTGCTGGGAGAACCTCCCATCGAACACATCGCAAAAATCGGTCGACTACGATGGGCTGGGAATGTCGTAAGAATGTCGGACGACAGCCCTGTGAAAATGGTTCTCGAAAACGAACCGACAGGTACAAGAAGAAGAGGCGCGCAACGAGCAAGGTGGATCGATCAAGTAGAAGGCGACCTGCGGACCCTCCGCAGACAGCGAGGCTGGCGAGGAACAGCCATGGACCGATTACAATGGAAACAACTTCTGTGTACAGCAGAGGTCACACCGGCCTTAGTCTGATTGGTAAGGTAAGTAAGGTGAGGTGTCCGTTTTGGCCTCGGCTGGAATCGACTCCGTAGTATCCCTTGTTGGTTTATGACTAGATGTCTATGTAGTTGTAGTTGTTTATGTGACGTTCAGCTTGAGGCTGGTCCGTCACGCCAGACGACGAACCTGAACCCTTCATATCGAACCCATCAACACATGGGCCGGAACCAAAAGCCCCAGACATTTTTTTATGTTTATTTACTTCCCTTGCGAAGGAAAACGAGATCAGAGATTTTTCGTCTCAGATAATCTTCAACTGCGCCGACTGTAAATGATACCAGACCGACTGGGGTGAGAGACAACCACGCTCAACACTACATCACCGACGCCGTCGCTAGATGTCCATGTATTTCTAGGTGAAAAATCATGAATATTGAGCGATCTAACAGTACCAATACATGCGGTTCTGAAGGTGTTCTTATTGGGCCTACCGGACATGATGTCTTTGCACCTTTGGGTGGAAAATCGTAAAATTCGTGTTCGTTCATGGTATGATGTTCATATACTTTTAGGTGAATAATCACGAATTTTGAGCCAGCGAACCTCAAGTTTTGAAAATGTCCGGTTAGCACTCTTAGAATTATATGCCGAGTCTCGGCTTTCTGAAACTGAGATCCGCACAGCCGACCTCTTGGTTTCGATCTCGGCTTTTTTTATGTTAATCGATAATCTCGGTTTGGGTCATTCTGAAAACTCATATAGTTAGCTGGGAGTCTCGGCATGAGTAATACCCTGGGCAATACCCTGCATAGATGATGTTCGCGTCGAATCCGGCTGGTACAAGAGGGTGGAGCACAGCGAGCTAGATGGGCGGATCAGGTAAACCAAGACTTGGAGAGCTTGGGGCGCAACCGAGGATGGAGAGAATGAATCATGCCATGAACCGGGTGAGTTGGCGTTTATTAAAATTTGTGGCATTGAAAACGCGAGTTGAAGGCTCAAATCGACCATTGCCAAGGCCATACTCGAAGACTCGAAGCCGTTTCACCTTAAACAAGGTTAGCAAATGCAGCAACCTTTTTTCGGAACCTGCTTACCATGCTAAAGAAAGTTCCAACAGTTTGAAGTTGTGTTTTGACAGCCCGTAGATTCTTGAAAAAGTAGAACAGAAACAGTGTAACTGTTTTCGGAATCTTAGTCCAAGTTGACTTATTTTTTTGGCATTTTCTTACGCGCCATAAAAATTGTCCACATTTGTATACAAAAAAAATCTTCGAAACCTGGGGGGAAAAACCGTCTCACGCAACTAGTCCCCTACCGAAGAGGTCGATTTCTTACTCAAATGAGATGCAAAAGAGATCTTGTTGAATTGAACAAGTTTTCCCAAGACTGCTGCCTTCGTATCCGAATCAGATTTCATTATTAGCAATGCTAACTATCAATTTCGCCCATCATCGCTTATATAATGTTCGATTACCGGGAAGATCGTACCATCTTAGTTTTGAAAATGTCAAAGCAAATTCAAAACTTCGCAAACTCCAATTCCAATTCCTAACGTGTCGAAGTCGAGTGTCGAGTTTTGTTTAAATATGTCTCGGAAAAGTTGTTCCTTTTTCCTTCTTGGACACCGTCGGGGAGGTAAAAGTTCTATTTATATAGCAAGAATTGAAACAGACGAGACGGACAGGTGCAAAAAATGTAGGTTGGTAGAAACTAATCAATCGGCTATTCTCTGTTCGAGTGTCAAAATTTCGAGTCATGGGAAATTAAAAAAAAACCAACGGGGGTGGTGAACGAGAAAAATTACCTGTACGATCGACGGGCAGGTCGTCTGCGGTCATCACGCCGCGTGCGTCCGGAGGACATCTCCACTCGAATTCTGGTTCCGCAAACTCTCCTGTTGACAACAAACGAATCATCCCATAAGTACTAATCTGAGAAATCCAACGATAGAAAAAAGAAACTTACGTTCCATCGAGCGATCGCACTGCGTCTTCGGCGTCGCGCTTGTCCTCAAACTCGACAAAGGCAAAACCTGGCGGGTTGCGAGCCACCCACACGTTCCTCAGGGGTCCGTACTTTCCGAAGGCACTTTCGATTTCGTGCTTCGATGCGGACGAACCCAAATTGCCGACATAGACTTTACACTGAAGGTCCCACTCGCGATAGCGTGCCATTTTTCCTTGTTGTTTGTCTTCTACTGCGTCGCGAACTGAAAGGTAAATAAATTTTTCACATGAAAACCTTGAGCTTCTTCGCAGGCAAACAAAGGTTAGTACGGGTGGAGGTAGGTAAAATCAAATCTAGCTGCTGCGTCGTCATCAAACGACATCCGGGACGGTGAAATTCGTTAACTCTGCTGCTCAAAATCGCCCTTTAAATTGAAAAAAAAAAATGTTTTTCAACAGCTTTATAAATAGAAATTGTCTTTCCGCCCTCCGGAGAATATTGATCCGAGACATCACTGGTAGCAGATACTCTCGTAACAATAATTTCAAAATGGCTGCTCGGGCGTAGCACCACTTCACGTCCGCTGTTTCTGGTACATGAAGGAATTTTTCCATCGGATCAAATCTCACTGTTATTCACTTTCCGCGAACAAATTTTACTTACCTCAAACAGAATAGATCTTCAACTTGCAGTTTTTTAAACGTCCAATCGATATGGATAAAAAGATTCACGTTTATTTTCAACTTTTCACCTTAGCTAGCACAGCGAACGTGCGACTTTTGCAGATGATGGATAAATTTTGCTGCCAGTTTCATTCAATTAGCACTGGCAGTTTTTTGCTGGAATATGATTTTCAGAGTTGCGCGCTATTGGAACAGTGTGAAAATGAAAATCAGATCGACAGTGCCGACAGCTAGCCTTCGATGCGAGAACTAAACCGATGTTGGCAAGGGTAGCATCAAAGGGAAATTGATTGCTCTAGGCTGGCTAGGCGTCCACGCATGTGGCGAAGGTGTGACATCTGCTAGCACATCAGTGGGCGCCTCGACTTACGACCAGGAGATTCGTGACCTTTGTTATCTTCAAATTAGACGGTTTAATCATGTGTTTTGTAACCTGCGTTACGCCACTTTAACTAGAACACTCCCATTTGATTTTGCCGTAGGTGTCCAACGTAATGAAACGTAACGCAGGCTCCACATCACATTGGTAAACCTATCACGCTATCACCAACAATCAATAGGAAACTTCACGCTTTAAGATGTTTTCAGAGTTTACAGTAATCATTTTTACCGAATATGAAACAGCTGCACATTTGGTAAACGATTCGGTATTTTTAGTTTTACAGTACGTTCAGTAAATTTACTTTCACTTCTGAACTGTAAGATTTTAAAGAATCGTTCTGTAAATTTTGCTGAACGATAGATTACGCGCACTGTCACATTTTTTACCAAAATGATGTAAAAATTTTACAGTTGCTCAGCAAATTCTAAAGATTGGTTTGTAAACGAGATTTAATTTATTTTCATTCTTGCTTTTAGATTTTTGGATAATCAATGAGATAAGTTAATATGTTTTTCGAATGCATTTGCCGTTCATTTGTTCTTTATTTAGATGTTTAAAACGTACATTTCATTCATGTTTCTGTTTGAAATGCACATTTAACGCAGCGTAAAACAACACAAGGCAGGTGGAATTTCGGAATTCAACAATCTGCCACCGCAGCCTTGAAACCGTTTCGCACCAGCACTTCATGCAGCTTCCTGTTCCAACAGCGAGCAGACTGGCGCAGCCCGTAGATGCTGCGTTGTAGCCTGCACACCAGCTCCTCCTTCCCTGGTTTCGAGAATTCCAGTGGCTGTCGCATATATACTTCCTCCTCGAGGTTTCCATGGAGGTAGTCCGTCTTGATGTCCAGATGTTGAACGACCATGCTGTGCTTTGCCGCTACCGTCAAAAAAGTACGAAATGTTGCTTGAGTAGTAACTGGAGCGAACACTTCTCCGAAGTCGACGCCGAACCGTTGGGCGTAGCCTTGGGCTACCAGCCTAGCCTTAAACTTAACTACGCGGTTGTCTTCATTCTTTTTCTTCTCCGATGACCTTCCGCCCCTCGGGCAACTGCACCAGCTTCCAGGTTCCGTTGATACGATGCGCCTCCAATTCTTCTTCCATGGCTTTGCCCAACACAGGTTCTTTAAGGGCTTCTTTAACACTAACCGGTTCTTCCATCGGGCACGCTGCAACGCCCGCAACGTCCCCCAGCTGGTAGTCCTCCAGATGTTTTGGCCGTGTACCTTGGTTAGACCGTTCCGATCGACGAACAGCCACATTCGTACCACTTTCACCTTCGTCAGCTTCATAAAAGTCTTCTCCGAGCAGATTCGCTCTCCTCATCCAGATTGTCACTGGGAGTCTTCTTCGTCTTCCGTGGCAACTGCTTGGCAACTTCGTCTGGCTTCTTGCTTGTCCTTGGGATCGTGAGTAACACGGACGACGTACCGTTCCCCAGCTCGATGAAACGAGCATCACGGCTGATCGTCACCTGGTCCGTCTCAAGGTCAACGAATCGGTAGCCCTTTTGGTTTATTGCGTACCCGATGAACGTCAACTTGATTGCTTTGCTGTCTAGCTTCTTTTTGAGTTTGCCGTCCGGCACGTGAACGTACGCCTGACTGCCGAAAATCCGGAGATGTCTCAAGTCCGGCTTCTGGATCGATCTTAGATGGCAGCCTATTTTTGAGGTAGGTGGCGGGAACGATTCTTGCGTTCAGCGACGCCGTTTTGTTGGGGCGCAATAAGGGGTAGTAAACTGGGGTTAAATTCCTCGGATTTATAGAACGCTCGCAGTTCCCGGTTGTCAAACTCTCCTCCATCCGAACGCACAACGCGAGGTTTGCGCCCGAAAATGCTGTTGACCCAACGCACGTAATCCCCAATGTTGCCGGCCGCTTCGTCCTTGGTCTTCAACAAATACGTGACCGTGAACCGGCTGTAGTCATCGATAATGGTCATAACATACCGGTTGCCGCTCGGCGTAACATTGTCCATTGGACCACATAAATCAGTGTGGACTGTGTCCAACACCCGGGACGACTTACGGTCAACGACCGGAGGAAATGGAAAACGAGCTGACTTACCTTCCATGCAGCATTTGCAAACCAAGCGCAATCCACAGTCACTCACTTTGATCCCGGTAGCCAGTTGTTCTTTGAGGATCCGCTCAGCAGCAGCCCAATCACGGTGACCGAGCCGCCGATGCCATTGGTGCTGGCAATCTGGTTTGTGCACTCCTTCCGATGCACCCATCGACGCTTCTGCCATCCGCAGGTAATACAATCCACTATGTCGACTTCCCGTAGCAACTACGTTACCTTCCACGTCAATAATTTCACAACTACTTTTGTCAAAGTTCACACGAAAGTTCTTCTGTGCCAGCTTTGCAACACTAATCAAGTTCGTAGAGAGTCTTGGCACAAACTTCACCTCATTCACATCAATTCTCTTCACTTGTCCAGAATCGTCGATGCCGTGGATCACTCCACAACCTTCACCCACAATTTGGATCTTTTTCACGTCGGCCAGCGTGATAAAACCACCTGAGAATTCACTCAACGACCCGAAGAATGCCTTGTTGTTGGACATGTGTGCACTGGCACCACTGTCAATCACCCAGCTCGACGAAGTTTCACCACTAACAATGAATGCCACTCCTCTAGCATCACTCTGCGCAGCTTTCGCCCTAGGATGTTTATCCGCATCTTGCCGGGAGTGATTCCCGTCCTTCTTCTGCATCGACAAA